>JAJQKJ010000363.1:0-66822 GCA_029574335.1 Rana kukunoris | reverse complement strand
TTATATGGCAAAAAGAATCTAGCAACTTGGTACAAATAATGGCAACCAGCTTAGCTCCCAACTGTCCCTGATTTGGAAAATAGTCCCCCTTCCCCTCTTTCTTCTCATTTGTCCCTCCTTTTGGTCTGATCTATATAGTTGGCTATAAAATGCACTATTTATCTTTCACTGTGTTAAACCTTTCCTTCAATTTCTCAGCAGTTTTGGGCAGTGGCAATTTTGAGCAGTACAAAAATAAATACAAAATAGTGAGTTTTGAGAGACGTTTTCAGCTGTAAGGCCTCATGCACACTGGACGTTAAAATAACATTATAAAAACTCCAGTAGCTTTGCAGTGAGTTTTTCAACATTTTTTCAATAGCGTTTTTAGCGTTTATTAGCGTTTTCCCACGTTAGGCCCCTTTCGCACTGGGCGAGAGGTGCACTGACGGTATAGCAGCGCTATTTTAAGTGCCAATATACCGTTGGAATTGCCGCGGAATTGTGTCAGTATTTTGACCGCTAGCAGTGCGGTTTTAACCCCCGCTAGCAACCAAAAAAGGGTTAATACAGTGCTATAAAAATGCATTGTTTGCTGTGAAAATTACAATTGCCGTTTAGGAGTTAACCACTAGGGGGCGCTGTGGGGGTTAAGTGTGACCTCATATGTGTTTCTAACTGTAGGGGGGCCATGCTGGACATGAGACGTCATTGATCGTCTTTCCAATATCAGGGCACAGACGATCAATGACACTGCCACAACGAAGAACAGGGAAGGTGTGTTTACACCTCTCCCCGTTCTTCAGCTCCTGTGACCAATCGCGGGACACCGGCGGAGTTCGGGTCCGCGGGTCCCCCCGCGCGTGGTCACGGAGCTTCGCACCAGGGCGCGGGCTCGCTGCCGGCGGCGTGCTCACGACCCCACGGCTGGGCTTAAACAGACACGTACAGGTACGCGATTGTGCCCAGCCGTGCCATTCTGCCGACATATATCGGCGTGAAGGGGTCCTTAAGTGGTTAAAGCTTATATTTGTATACTTCAATTGTTTACTGTGCCGTTAAAGTCTGACCTGGGGTCACCCTTTGGGTTTCCTATAGCCCTTAATCTCAGTTATTGCTCCTCCAATTGCATTACTTGAATATATACGGTTACTGTTTGTTACTCTTTTCCACAGAAATATTCAAAAAAGAAATTTCTGTGTTTTATCATAACGTGTGTGTGTTTCTCATTGGTCCTTGCACTAAGGCTTCATTCACACTAATGCTTTTTTTGATGCATTTTGCAGTAATGCAAGGACATTTTTTAACATGGTTTCCTATGGAACATGTTCACATCAATGCTTTTTTTGTGCCCCTGCGTTTTTGGAAAGGGTTGGGGACTTTTTTTCCTGCAAAAAGCAGCGTTTTGCATGTAATACAATCCAATGGACGGACCTGCATCAAAAACGCAAGTACTGCGTTTTTACCGCAATTTTACAGCGATTTTTGTTTTTTTAACCTGTTTATAGCTGGTTGTTACAGGAAATGTAACAAAAAAATACAAATCGCGGTAAAATCGCGGTAAAAACGCAAAAAAAAACACAGCAAGCAAGCACCGAAAAAGTGCTCAAAAGCAACATGCATAGGTGTGAATCGAGCCTTACACTATTGCCAGGTGTACCAGAGGGGCTGAGACTGTTCTTAGGTTAAGAGGCAGAGTATGGAACCAAACATACTTAAGCGGCTCCTTTGGTGTAGCGCTACACATGTAAAACCTTTATCCTAAAAGAAAAAAAAAGTTGTTGCTACCTATAAAGGTGAGCTGGAGTTTTGACTTCAATTTCTTAGGCCCCCATACACACGAGGCAATCCATTTGTTCAAATCGGTCGGACCGACCAATTGAACAAATCTGTCTGCTTGGATTTTGGTTTGCTCGCGTGTACACACGAGCAAACCAAAATCCCCGCCAGCAGACAGCGCGCTGACGTGTCGGTGACGTGGCGGTGACGTGGACGCCGCCACGTCACCGCACCAGGAAGTAAAACACTTCCCGCGCATTGCGTCGAAATCATTCGGCGCGTGTGCGAGAAGACATGTCTGCTGGTTAGCATACTAACCAGCAGACATGTCGGGCGGACGGGTTCCCAGCCGACAGATTGGTAAGCATGCTTTCCAATCTGTCGGGTGGCCAAATCCGTCGGCTCGCCCGTACACACGATCGAATCTGTCTGCTGAAACGGTCTAGCAGACTGTTTCCAGCAGACAGATTTGATCGTGTGTACGAGGCCGTAGTGTATTGAAATCTGCTAATACATTTAAAACTCCTATTCCCCTGACTGACAATGCTGTCCCTGTGCCTATTTATCCAGATTGGGGGGACTCTAATACAGGAGGCGAGTTACTGGCCAGATCACCATGTGAAAATAGAGGAGAAAAAGCAGAAGAAAAAAAAACAAATGCAGCCACTGCATCTAAAGAGTAAGCTCCAATATATTACATTTTTAGTTTTGGGTTATAAGTGTTAATGGAACTCTATCTGAAGTTTCCTAAGCAAAAAACCAACATGCTATAGTGCGAGAAGAGTGTACTGCAAGTCATACTGCATACTATCTGTGTATGCAAATATGAACTCAGTGACTTAGAAGAGATCCTGAATGTAGTGTAGAATTTCATTACCCACAGATAAAGATCAGTCTGAACTGTATGACTTTTTGGTCTCTGCTGCTAATAAGCTGGAGCTCCTTGGTGAGACTTAAAAGAGTGTCAGGGACATTTTCAGTGAGTGTTCTTTCACCTCAAGGACAAGACAAGCAGATACAAACTTCTAAACATAGCCCATGTCTTTTTCCACATAGTAAGGCTTGGATCCTCTAAAAATAGCTTGGATTTTAAGGCACTTTGAAACTAGTGATAGGCATGTGTAGCAACTTTGGGCATTGGGCATGGTCTTTGGGCATTGGTAATAGGGTAGTCACCATTGGTAATATACACCATGCAGACACAACATAGGGTTTGTAAATACAGGAAATCCTCTGCTAAGTTCTCATTCATACTTGTCCTTTTCATGCAGTAAAATCTGCACAATTTCCTCTTTGGGTAGACACCATTGGCGATATTCACTTTGGGTAGTCGCCATTGGTAATATACACACCATGCATACAAAATATAGGGTTTGTAAATTCAGGATATACTCTGCTACGTTCTCATTCATACTTGTTCATTTCCTGCAGTAAAATATGCACAATTTACTGCATGCAAATGTTTTTTTGGGCTGTTTACACACATTAACCCCCGGACCATATTGCTGGTCCGGGGGGACCAGAGCACTTTTTGCGATTCGGCACTGCGTCGCTTAACTGAAACTTGTGCGTATGTGCGACGTGGCTCCCAAACAAAATTGGCGTCCTTTTTTCCCCACAAATAGAGCTTTCTATTGGTGGTATTTGATCACCTCTGCGGTTTTTAGTTTTTGCGCTATAAACAAAAATAAAGCGACAATTTTGAAAAAAATGAATATTTTTTACTTTTTACCATAATAAATATCCCCCAAAAATATATATAAAAACTATTTTTTTCCTCAGTTTAGGCCGATATGTATTCTTCTACATATTTTTCATAAAAAAAACAAAAAAAACAATAAGCGTTTATTGATTGGTTTGTGCAAAATGTATAGAGTTTACAAAATAGGGGGTCGTTTTATGGCATTTTTATTAATATTTTTTTTTAATACTGGCGGCGATCAGCAATTTTTTTCGGTACTGCGACATTATGGCGGACACTTCGGACACTTTTGACACATTTTTGGGACCATTGGCATTTTTATAGCAATCACCGATCAGTGCTAAAAAAATGCATTGATTACTATAAAAATGCCACTGGCAGTGAGGGGGTTAACACTAGGGGTGGCGCGAGGGGTTAAGTATGTTCCCTGCGTGTTCTAACTGTAGGGGGGGGGGGTGGACACACTAGGGGAAATGACTCATCGCTCTTCATACATTGTATGAACAGACAGCATTTCTCCCCTGACAGGACCGGGAGCTGTGTGTGTAAACTCCCCACCCTGTCCCCACTCCGTAACGAGCAATCGTGAGTGCCCGGCGGTGATCGCGCCCGCCGGGCAAGCGCAAGGGAGTCAGGGACGAGCCCCTATTGGCTGCTGGGCGAGGTGACGTTATACTACATGCTCTCGCCCAGCAGAGCCGACCTGCTGCCGTAAAACTGCGGCGGCTGGTCGGCAAGCAGTTAAACAGACACACTGAAATTGGAACTTGCACAAAAATATATTATGGGAACCCATATCGTAAATGTTTCTTCCTAAGTTTAATTTACTAAAACTGGAGCAGACAGAATCTGGAGCAGATGTATATAGTTCCCAGTGAGCTCAAAATCCTCATCTGCCATAGAGGCATATGTGCAGCATGTGGGTAATAACCACTTGCCAAACGCCTTCTGCATATATACGGTGGCAAGACGACTCAGCTGCTCAAAACGACGTACATGTACGTCGGTCTGTGCATGAGATACAGTGGGTGCGTGTGAGCCCGCAGGGTCCTGTTGACTCAATGTTCACCAGCCACCCGCAATCACGGTACAGAGAAGCAGAACGGGGATCTGCCTATGTAAACAAGGCTGATCCCCGTTCTGACAGGGAACAGCAGTGAGATCTGCTGTTCCTAGTGATCAGAAACAGCTATCTCTGTGTTGTTCCAGTAAGCCCACCCCCCACACAGTTAGACCACACCCAGGGAACACAGCCCCTTGATCTTCCCCTAGTATAACCCCTTTCCTGCCAGTGTCATTTATACATTGATTAGTGCATTTTTTTAGGGTTGGAAATGTTTTTTATTAAGAAAAGATTCAATATACATATGTCAATAATCAATTGATTTCCTGGCATAATTTCAAGATTACTCCTTTCTGCCGCTTGAATCAAATAAGGTGAAATATATGGGCCAGACAAAGATCCACATCTCTCACCTTTCAGCTTCTCATTCCAACAGGAAGAGGTGGAGCCTGGGAGGCTCCTTTATTAACCATATGACATCATACATGTGAACACACTGATTGGTTAATTCTATACAATTCAGCCCCCCATTACACGCCCCCTGTGACGTCTGTACTTGGCATGGAGCCCTCATAGGTCAGTTCATATAGGGATGGTTTCCTCCCACAAGTCCATTTCCTGGGCATGCTGCACACACCCTTTTTGTCATGTGGCATAAAAGTCCCCTCGTATCTTTCGTTCAGACTCATTCGCCATCTTACATAAAAATTCCTTTGGTGAGATGAAGAGAAGGGGGAGCGGTGACTTCCTCTTGTTCTCTGGAATAAGGAGTCTAATACTGGCCATACACTCCACGAAAAATCGTCCGAACGAACTTTCGAAAAACTAAGGTTCTTTCGTGAGTGCAAACGATAGTGCCATCATGTAATGACCGATAAATCGTTCAGTGGACATAAAAAAAAAAAATGGTTCGTTTTTTTTTACATATACCTAGTGCAGAAAGTTCGGACGGGAAACACATTAACCTTCCGATTTATCCTTCATTCGGCAGAACATTTCCAAACTTGTCCTTTGTTTTTTCGGCTCAAAAACGTCCAAACAATTTTCGATTTTGTGCCCAATAACTGGCCGAAAAACGAAAGATCTTACTTAACGACCAATTTTCGGCCTAATTTTCGTATAGTGTATGGCCAGCATAGGAGTGCAGTAGAAAGGAGGGGCTGGAGAATCAGGAGTGAGTGGGTGACACATCTGCTTTTGATAATAGTCCTTTCTGTATGTCCATCCAAGACAGAAAAAGGGAAAGCATGCGTAGGAAGAAGTACCAGGGATGGATCATCTCCAAAAGCCCTGAGTCAAGGCTAATGTGGGGATGGCTCTGTAGGATTTGAGAGCATATTAGTGAGAGTATCAGAGCTGGAGAAGCCAAGCCATATGACCTTATATTTATCAAAGGTATTATTATCAAGTGCCAAATACTGAATGGACACAGTTGTCCCAAGTGACATCCATCCTGTTCTGCTCTTATTTAGCATGGGATCTGTTCATAGATCCCCTGCTGAAGAAACTGGATGGCACCCATGTGTAAGGATTTGTAATGGGTAATTACAATTTTACTGAATCTGACCTTAACGTGATGTGTATTTTCCATTCTGTGAAACACACCTAAAATATTTACTAGTATATAAGTATCTATGTATAACAGGAAAACATATGTTGATGACATCATCCAAGCTGCACCTTTTCTGAATCACTTCAATGAAGTATGATGTAGGTCATGGCAATGTGTGTATTCAATACAAAAGACTTCCCTTCACTATTACAGGTACTACAATACTGAATTACATGACACTTGCATACCAAGATTAATGTGATGTATACTCAGGTTTCTTAGATACTAGAAATGAAACAGACAACTTAAACAAAAAGTACCTAGAGATGAGCTAGGGCATCCCCAAACTCATCTCCACCCAAATTTCAAACTTTGCTCTTTTTTAGTTGTAGATTGACCTGACCCACAGCTTTGTTGAGTAAAAAAAGAGCATGAATTTAGAATAGAGGTAGCAATGAGTTTGGTGGATGCTCTAGCTCAGTGATGGCGAAACTTGGCACCCCAGATGTTTTGGAACTACATTTCCCATGATACTCAACTACACTGCAGAGTGCATCAGCATCATGGGAAATGTAGTTCCAAAACATCTGGGGTGCCAAGGTTCACCATCACTGCCCTAGCTCATCTCTACTCTGGCCAAAAATATTCTTTGGATGTGCCTGAGCCATAGACTTTTATGTGACCACCTCTCAATCCATAAGGAATTTGGGAGGCCACATCATCAGTGTCTATGGAGATTGTCTGTACAGGCATGGCCATTATGACAATGGTTTTGTGTAGGGGGATCTGAAGGTTTGGCTGCAGCCTTCCGATTCGGGATAAGGATATATCTGGGGTTGAGGAAAGGGATTTAGTTTGGCCTTTTGGCCTAGTGTACACCTGGGCTAAACGTTCACTTGACTGCAGCTCAAGTACCAAAAAGTGCCAATCAAGTGAGTTACGGTACATGAAAAAATATCATTGCTGCAAAATTTGCTTGAAAATAAACCTTCTATAAGGCCTCGTACACACAATCAAATCTGTCTGCTGAAATGGTCTAGCAGACCGTTTCCAGCAGACAGATTCGATCGTGTGTACGGGCAAACAGACGGATTTGGCCACCCGACAGATTTGAAAGCATGCTTTGAAATCTGTCGGCTGGGAACCCGTCCGCCCAACATGTCTGCTGGTTAGTACGCTAACCAGCAGACATGTCTTCTCGCACACGCGCCGAATGATTTCGACACATGCGCGGAAGTGTTTTACTTCCTGGTGCAATGACGTGACGGCGTCAACGTCACCGCCACGTCACCGACACGTCAGCGCGCTGTCTGCTGGCGGGGAGTTTGGTTTTGGTGTGTACACGCGAGCAAACCAAAATGCCAGCAGACAGATCTGTTCAAATCGGTCGGTCCGACCGATTTGAACAGATAGATTGACTCGTGTGTACGAGGCCTAAAGGAAACATGGAAGGTGCTATTGCTTGCAGTTGGGGAGGCTGTAAAACCAGGCAGTTTAGCTTCATTATTTCCAGCCTCCAGTCTTCCCCCTGTCGTGTTCAGCAAGCAGTACCCTTGAATGCAATCCATTCAGGTAATTAAGACACCTTGTTGTAGCGTGGTGGTGCAGCCTTTTAGGCCCCGTACACACGAGCAAATAGATTTGTTCAAATCGGTCGGACAGACCAATTTGAACAGATCTGTCTGCTGGGATGTATTGGTTTGATCGTGTACACACGATCAAACAAAAATCCCCGCCAGCAGACAGCGCGCTGACGTGTCGGTGACGTTGACGCCGCCACGTCACCGCACCAGGAAGTAAAACACTTCCGCGCATGCGTCGAATCCATTCGACGCATTTGCGAGCAGATATGTCTGCTGGTTAGCGTACTAACCAGCAGACATATCGGTCCGACGGGTTCCCAACCGACAGATTTCAAAGCATGCTTTGAAATCTGTCGGGTGGCCAAATCCGTCTGTTGATAGTGTGTACGCAGCCTTAGGGATTACAGAAAGGAGTGAGGTGGCGAATTATTACCTCCACGTGGTCTGTCAAATGCCCCCTGAATAGCGAATCACCACAGATTGCCATCACAGGTGTAAACGAGCCCTAATAGCTAGGGAAGTAGTATTTTTAGAAGAAAGTTTGCCAGATATTTCCACTGCGTATGTACCTGTTTAACTGGAGTTTTTTTTTATCAATAGCGGAAGCAAAAGTTTAGTTCCAGTGACGAAACAGGCTAACACAAGCCAGCGCTTTTGAGGGCTGTTATTACACGAGATGAGCGTTAAATACATTTAAGTGCCCTGACAAAAGGGTCTTACTTCTAATTCTGTTTATCCTTGAAAATGACAAGAATGTGCCAGAAAGTGTTCATAACGGGACGTTTTAGTGGCGTGGATCGGATTTAACTGAAACAGTCCAGCAGTCTGTTCTCTGCACAATGGGAGGGCAATTGTGTACAGGAATTCATAGTTCCTCTCACGAGATTCTCCTTCATTTCAGTTGTTCCCTTCTGTTCTAATTCACCTGACAGACATTCTGTTGTCTTTGTAACTTCTCCTTTGTATAACCATTCAGAAAGGGACCAGTAATTTGAGTTTGTTTGGGCGTCTGGAATTTTCAGCGAGAAAAAAGCTTATACGCATTAACAGATAGAGAGAATATTGTAATAGCTGCCCATGCTTAAACCAAGCAAATCCTCTCATTGAGCTGGCAGCAGTCTGAGGCATGACTCATTCCTGTACCTTGCCAAGTAGGTACTTTTCACACAATTCCCAGATGGCCTATGGCAGCCATAGCCAGATTCATGATCTTTCAGGGACATTTTAAGGAAGAATTAGACCTATTTTTTTTTTCGTTTCTGATAGGACAAAGCACATATAATACCTTTGATGAGGAGTGGCTGTCTTCAGCTCCCAGCACTTGCCCAAAGAAAGCACTGGCACAAGGAATGCAGAGGAAGGTGATGTGTGCCAACCCCATCTCCCGCTGCATTCCTCTTGCCGGTACTTGCTGAGAGTACTACATGTCCTTTGTCCAATCAGGAAATAAATAATCATTCTTATTAAAAGCTCAGTTTAATATTTTTTGTTTTAAACAGCAATAGGGATGGTTTATACAATGAATGAAGAGAAATCCTCTGCCAGCCAGATACCCCTGCAGAGGTGATATTCCGGTGCTGCGTGGGTTTCTATGAATGGCTGTTTCTGTGACAGACACTCAACAAGTACTGGCTATGACCGTCCTTCCTGTCCTAAGGCACCATTCAAAGAAACTGTACTATTGCTTCCCACAATTGAAATCGGCAGACCTTTCGTTCACCCCTCCTCTATTCATACAGCACTTTGAATTGTGGGAACTGATAGTTTGTCTTCTATGATTGGAGCTTGGGGCAGAAAGAGGCATTTGACCAGTGCCTAAGACCCCTTTCACATTGGCTCCCCAGCCTGACGGACTCCGCTTGCTCAGCATGGGATCACTCCGCGGATTCCCGCTGAGCATGCAGATGACCACTCCGTGGATCCCAGCTGAGCATGCGGATGACAGGTCCATCTCCGCTCACTGTGCAGACTGTATGAGAAAATCAGGTGAAAATGGACGACCTGTCCGTTTTCATCCGATCATATCCGCCAGACAGATGGAAAATAGGACCACCATCTGTCTGGATTTTGTGGACAGGATTGGATTGAATAGTGGCGGATGTCAGCAGACATATCACTACTAACATCTGCTCCTCCATAGAGGAGAGTGGAAAAAAAATAAGCAGTTATAATGTCAGGGCCACAAGTATTACAAAGTGTCTCCAGGGGATTGAAAGCCATTGTTAACCACTTAAGGACCAGGCTTTTTTCTGACACTTGCTGCTTACAAGTTAAAAATCAGTATTTTTTGCTCGAAATTTGCTTTGAAACCTTCAAATATTATATACTGTATATATAATATTTTTTAGCAGAGACCCTTGAGAACAAAATGGCGGTTGTTGCAATATTTTACGTCACACTGTATTTGCGCAGCGGTCTTTCAAACGCATTTTTTTGGGGAATTAAAAAAAACCAATACAGTAAAGTTAGTCCAACTTTTCTGTATAATGTGAAAGATGATGTTACGCATAGCAAATGGATACTGAGCATGTCATGTGTTAAAATTGCGCACACTCGTGGAATGGCGACAAACTACAGTACTTAAAAATCTCCATAGGTGATGCTTTAACATTTTTAATGGTTACCAGTTTAGATTTACAGAGGAGGTCTAGTCCTAGAATTATTGCTCTCACTCTAATGATCGCAGCGATACCTCACATGTGTGGTTTATAACACTGTTTTCATTTGCGGGTGTGACTTACGTCTACGTTCGTTTTTGCACGCAAGCATGGAGGGAAGGGGCTCTTTAAAAAATGTTTTATTATTTTATTTTATTTTTACACTGTCCCTTTAATTTTTTTGTACATTTTATTGCTGTCACAGGGAATGTAAACATCCCTTGTGACAGCAATAATCTCGTGTCGGGTATTTTTTTGGAGGGATCTGGGGTCTTTAAGTCTATAAGACACCAAATTTGTCTGTTTTGAATACTGATATGTTTTTAAATCTGGCGCCTAGAGTAAACCGGAAGTGACTTTGTGACGTTGCTTCTGGGTTACTAGATCCAAGACCCGATCAAAGCTGATTCTGGCTGTCTTTGCGTCTCCTGGCCAGTCGGCTGCCATGTCGGCCAGTCGATTGGGCCACCCAGTGGGACGGGAGAGCCCAGGCAGAGCTGCGCGAGGTGTCTGTAGGGGGTGTGATCACAGAAAGTCGACTGTCAGCTTAAAAAAAACAGTACCAGAGTGATGCCTGCAGCTGCAAAGCTTGCGACCCGGTGCGCGTGGCCGGCGGTCGTGATGTCCGCCGGGCACCTGCGATTGCCGGCAAACACGGCAGGAGTGTGGATCTGTGTGTGTAAACACACAGATCCACCTCCTGTCAGAGGTGAGGAGACCGATGTGTGTTCCCAGAACAGAGGAACACAGATCGGTCTCCTCCCCTTGTGAGTCCCCCTGCCCCTACAGTTAGAAATCACTCCCAGGGAACATATTAACCCCTTCAGCGCCCCCTAGTGTTAACCCCTTCCCTGCCTGTCACATTTACACAGTAATCAGTGCAGTTTTATAGCACTAATCGCTGTATAAATGTGAATGATCCCATAAACTTGTCAAAAGTGTCCGCTATGTCCGCTGCAATGTCATGGTCACAATAAAAATTGCAGATTGCCGACATTACTAGTAAGAAAAAAAAAAAAGCCATAAATCTATTCCCTATTTTGTAGACGCTATAACTTTTGCGCAAACCAATCAATATACGCTTATTGCGTTTTTTTTTTTTTACAAAAAATATGTAGAAGAATACGTATTGGTCTAAACTGAGGACATTTTTTTTTAAATTGATATTTATTAAATCAAAAAGTAAATAAAAAAGGTGTTTTTTCAAAATTGTTGCTCTTCTTTTGTTTATAGCGCAAAAAATAAAAGCCGCAGAGATGACCAAATACCACCAAACGAAAGCTCTATTTGTGGGGGGAAAAACAAAGATTTCATTTGGGTACAGTGTTGCATGACCGCGCAATTGTCATTCAAAGTGCAACAACGCTGAAAACGAAAAATTGGTCTGGGCAGGAAGGGGGTGAAAATGCCCTGTATGGAAGTGGTTAAGGTTATAAAAATTTAAAATAATACCGCGCTGTCTCTTAAAAGTGAGAAAGTGTAGAAGCTAGCACAGCAAAAAAGATCAAATTTGCAACAGAAAACATTAGAAAAAAGTGCAGTGCTAAAAAATAACAAGATATCTAATGACTGATAACACAATTGTATACATCTATTATGAATGACACCAATAAGTGTCCTCCAGGTGAAAAAATAATATAACAAAACTGAATGTGCACACAAAGTCCGTGGAACATTCCAATTAATAGGTGAACGAACCCATTCTAGAGTGACTATATGGAAAGTTGATAGAAGATCCACCACCGTATGTTAAGAGGCTTACCGGAAAGATTGGACCCAGATAAGCATGCACTCACTAGGTCAATCAAACTTTGAGGTCAATTAATCCACAGAAGATATGACCCAATCGGCTCAGATAACAGGAATTCTCTATGGAACTTCTAAGGCCGCGTACACACGATCGAACGTGTCCGCTGAAACTGGTCCGCAGACCAGTTTCAGCGGACATGTTCGATCGCGTGTACGACTGTTTTCCAGCGATCAAAAGTTTCTAAACATGCTTAGAAACATGTCCGCTGGAAACCTGTCCGTCGGACATGTTCGATGGTTAGTACACGAAATCATCGGACCAAAATCCTGCGCATTCTCAGAATCAAGTCGACGCATGCTTGGAAGCATTGAACTTTGTTTTTTCATCACGTCGTTGTGTTCTACATCGCCGCGTTCTGGTCCGAGGAGATTTTGGTCCGATGGTGTGTACGCACATCAGACCAACAGACCACTTCAGCCTGGTCCAATGAAAACGGTCCGTCGGACATGTTTCCTTGGACATGTCTGATCGTGTGTACATGGCCTAAGACACTCAAGCTTGTAGAAATAGCACACCGCATGTAGAAAATCCAGCAAATGTAGCTACCAAAAACGCATCGATGGGGCTTACAATAATAACCTGCATGCCCGAATGTGACTGAAATTTTGACCTCTGAAGTTTCTGCAGCCAGAATTCCTGGCCCCTTCCATATCCACGGGAAAAAAAGTCGCGCTCGTCTCATAAAGTATCAGCTTTTGAATACCACTTATTAGAGGAGCAGCAGGTGGTATTGTGATGATTCTCTTGTTTAGCTCATAGATAGCAGGTCTTATCCTATGCAGGAGCAACACAACAATGACCACTGGATGGCAAGCAGCAAAGAGATCTCCACCTCTTTAAAGGGTCACTAATGGACATTTTTTTTTTTAGCTAAATAGCTTCCTTTACCTTACTGCAGTCCTGTTTTCATGTCCTTATTGTTCGTTTTTGCTCTGATGTTGCTGTAATTCTCCTCTGTTTTGGACACTTCCTGGTTGTCTGTTTCCCTGTGACCACAGTACTGGGAGCTTCTAGTTTTGTTTTCCAAACCATCACTGCTCTATGGCACTGTCCAGCAAAGATACAGCATAACATGCAAAAACGAAACTAAAAAACTACAGGTACATTATATGATTGATTTTTATCTATTTTTAATCATTTTTAAAAGGAAACAGTTAACTATTATGCCTCTATACCCTGTAAACAGTAATTTCAGCAGAATTTTTTTTTTCTTTACAACTGCTTTAGGGTCCTTTCACACGGAGCGGACCGTTTTTGATCCGCCCCGTGTCCGTGTGTGTCCGTCGGCTCAGCGGGGATTATCCGTAAATCCCCGCTGAGCTGTCGGTGGACAGGGCGGTCCACGCACACTGTGCAGAGACCGCCCTGTCTCTCCTCCGCTCTCCCCTATGGGGAATCGGATGAATACGGACCGTGTGTCCGTATTCATCCGATCCGATCCTTCAGACGGAAGAAATATAGGGTTTTATTCCGTCTGAAAAACCGGATCCTGACGGAGGCAGGTCATTACGGACGTTAGCGGATGCTCATCCGCTAACAGCCGTGATCCCATAGGGAAGCATTACAAGTCCGTTTACAGACTTGTAATAAACGGACCGTTTGTCCGCACATGTGAAATAGGCCTTAAGGTTGCCTACCACTGATCTAGAGCAACGTTTCTCAACCAGTGTGCCGCGGCACACTGGTGTGCCGTGAAGAGTCCCCAGGTGTGCCACGGCAAAATTACCCCCAATATAGGCAGCTATGGCAGCCATCTGATGTTTTAACTACTGCTGGCCGCTGTCTGCAAGACCGTCCTCTGTGCTGGCTGGTCGAGCCTTCAGACCACGTCTTGCCAACCTATTACGTCATCGGTTGCTATGGGAGGGTCGGGCGCACACACCGCTGTGACGTGTGAGCCGCGGGTGTCAGAGTAAATGCTAGCTGCCGCGCGTTTCCCTCAGGGTGGAAGAAAAACAACAAAAGTAGAGGTGAAAGGACAGTGAGGAAACAAAACAGTGAGGAGACACAGGTACAGTACTTGTACCTGTCATTTTATTTTTTTTATTTCAATAGATTTTTATTAGATTATTCAAATTTTTACAATAGTAGATTCAAGATAGCAAAGCATTGAAGTATACACAGGTGAAACAGTATAAATCTTCAAGTATTCACATAAAATTCTGTTTAGGAGGTCGATCAAAAGCAATTTCGAAAATAACTCTCAAAAATATTTCATATAGAAACCAAAATCAAAATATTAAACATAGAAGGAAGGACCGAATCTTCCCGAACACCCCTTATGGGACTCACAGTGTCCAGGAGACAGTTCCCCCACAAGAAACATTAACTAAACAGAAAATAATAATCATTTGAATTAAACTAAGTGATGTAAATTATGTCAGTTTCTCATACCAGAGGTTCCAAGAAGCCCAATGGATTGCATGTTTGTGGAGCAAGCCTAAAGATGATGCCAGAATTTTCTCATAGGAGCTATGAAGGTTGGTTAAGTCAATAGCATCCTCGGGAGATGGTGGAGTGGAATCTTTCCATTTCCTAGTAATAGATAGTCTAGCCGCTAAGAGTAAGTGAGTAATTGTCCTTTGTAGATTGGCCGGGAATTTTTCTATTCCCAGGAATAACAAAGCTAATGCTGGATCGGGCGTTACTTGTGAAAGTGTTAATTCTGAAATTATATTGAAAATTCTTGTCCAGTAGCCGTCAAGTTTAGGGCAACTCCACAATATAAAATCAAAAAATATGCTGCGCTGCACTGACAGATGAAACATACATTAAAATGTGACCATTCATCTTAATGAGAACAAAAGTGAAACGTGAATAACGTGACAAATCCAAAAAATATCACAATTGAATACAAATAATAAAGTCCATGTGTGTCAAACTTGCACCCGAAGTGTGTTTGAAAAAAGTTCTTAGAGTAAGATCAGACAAAGGGCACCTCCACCTCTAATAAAATTGCCTGCTTACCGACTCCCAATGATCTTATTGCTAAGATCACAATCGCATGTAGGTCTATGTCTCTATGGTAGGCTTGCTTCTACTTATCATCTACTTCAACTCCATATGTGGGTAAACCATACCACGATGCATGCCAGATCCCGGAGTGTAGATAAAATAAAGAAAAGGCCAAAATAGAGTAGTACCGTAGATAATGGGAAGTTTAATATTAAAAATTACACTCACATGGTAGGTGTACAAGATTAGCGTTTAAATTATGTAGCCGGCCGGCTTCAACATTCGCTCGTCCTTCCGGATAGTCGATAGCGGTGACGTCAGCACGCCGCTTTCCCTACGCCGTTTCGTCACAGATGACGTCTTCCAAGGGCACCTTATTCACGTTTCACTTTTGTTCTCATTAAGATGAATGGTCACATTTTAATGTATGTTTTATCTGTCAGTGCAGCGCAGCATATTTTTTGATTTTATAGGTAATTCATGTGTATCGCACATTGTCTATGCAGCAGCAGCAACCTATCACTTTATTGTTTTGTTTATTTAATATTTTTTACAGACCTGCGCAGTAAAAAAAATTTCCACAACTCCACAATATATGAAACAAGTCACCCTTGGTGGGACAAAGCCTCCAACACGTGACAGGGGATGCAGAATCGAATTTGGACATTATCGCTGGAGTAAAATACCAACGTAAAGTAATTTTGGTAGTTAATTCCCAAAGGGAGGTGCATTTAGAAGCAGATTGATTGGCTTTGCAAGCCACATGCCATTGATTGTCAGTGAAGGAACATCCTAGATCCCTTTCCCATAGCAGGTGAGAAGAAGATTTAGTAAATATACGTTTTTGTTGCATCAAATTATAGAATAAGGAAATGCCTTTTCTTTGTTGTATTGGTGAAGTCAGATAAGACCAAGCTGAAGTGTGAATGAACTTGAAGAAATGTCCCAATTTGTATAAACAGTGTACTACTTGTGCATATTGGGAACAATGAATATGTGGTAGGTTATATTTGGTCTGCATAGAATGGAAAAATTTAATGAACCCGTTCGAATAAAAGTCCTGAAGATAGTTGATGCCTTTTTTACACCAGGAAGCAATCGGAACGTGACTAATAAGAAGGTATAATGTTTGAATAGGAAATTTAATCTCAACTTTGGAACCCGCCTGTGTTGAAGAAGTCAAAAAAATAAGCCATGTTTTAATTGAAACAGCCATTGTAGGTGGTAGGTGTGATGGTATTTTAATACCCAAAGCCGCCCCAAATAACCAAAGGTTGGTCGGACCATATGTACAGTAACTGGATTCGATATTCCCCCATTGAGTGGTAGAAGTAGTGTAAAACCACTCCTTCAACTGTGTCAGAATGGATGAATGATAATAATCTTGAAAATCCACGTATCCCACTCCTCCATACATTCGGTGTTTGATTAATTTGTTGTGAGCACATCTAGACTTCCATCCATTCCAAACAAATTTGGATAAAAGCGTTTGCAGAGATTTAAAAAAAATATTGGGAACAGGAATTGGCAAATTTCGAAAAAAGTATAAAATCTGTGGAAGGTGAATCATTTTAAAAGCAGATAATCTGCCCCACCAAGAAAACTCGTGTTTGCTTAATTTTTGAAGGTCTTCTTGCAATTTACTTCTAAGGAATAGGTAATTATGTTCATATAGTGATTTAGTATTCCTGGTGAGGTAGATGCCTAAATATGGGATCTTAGTATCCTCCCAAATATAAGGGAACTGATGTTGTAATAAAGTTCTAGTTACAGCATCAATTCCAATGTTCAAAATGGATGATTTCAAAGCATTGGTTTTGTAATATGAAATCTCGCCAAACCAGGATAAAACCTTTTGGACTTCTGTTAGAGAGGAAGAGGGATTAGTCAACATCAAGATTATATCGTCTGCAAACAGGCTAATTTTATGGACCTGATTACCAATATGAATTCCCGATATTTTGGTGTTAGATCTAATATGTTCAGCTAGGGGTTCAATCATCATATTAAAAATTAGGGGGGATAATGGGCAGCCCTGTCGGGTACCATTGGATATATCAAAAGGTTTAGAAAGAAGGCCAGAAGTAAAGACTCGGGCTGTAGGGGTAGTATATAGGGCCAATATAGCATCAAGAATAGGTCCCAAAAAGCCAAATTTTTGAAGTGTCAGACTCAGGTAATCCCAATTAACTCTGTCAAACGCCTTCTCTGCATCCAATGAGAGAAGCAGAGAAGGCGTTCCTGTCAATTCAACATTATGTATTATATTCACTAGTCTTCTAGTAGCGTCAGAAGTTTGACGTCCTTTAGTAAAACCAGTTTGGTCTGTGTGAATTAAATCTGGGAGAATGTGAACCAATCTATTCGCAATTAGTTTAGCGTATATTTTCAAGTCAACATTGAGTAGAGATATCGGTCTAAAATTGGAAGGGGAGGTGGGTTCCTTTCCCGGTTTGGGCAAAGTAGTAATAATGGCCGATAGCATTTCAGTTGGAAAGGAAGAGGAGGAGACCGAATGATTGTACAATGTTGTCAGATGTGGGGTTAGTGTTCTTTTAAACAACTTAAAGTATTCTCCAGTGTACCCGTCCGGGCCAGGAGATTTGGATGAAGGCAGACCGTCTATGGTCCTAAGAATTTCAGCATCCGTAAAGGGAGCATTCAACTTTTCAAGTTGGTCTTTTGATAGTTTAGGTAATTTAATTTGATCAAGGAAAGAGCCTATTTCCTCGTATGTTGGTTGGTGAGTATCGGTATCTGACTTGAGATTATATAATTTATTATAATACGTACTAAATGCATCAGCGATGGATTGGGGATTAATAAGTTTATCTCCTGAAGTTGGGTGATAGAGATAGGCTATTCTAGTTTTAAACCTAAGACCTCTAATGCGGTTAGCCATAACCTTACCCGCTTTATTATTGGCAGTGTATGAAGTGGCCTTTAGTTTTCTTAGGTGAAATTCATAAGAATCAAGGAGTAAGGATCGTAAGTCATGCCTAAGTTTGAACAGTTGTGATTGAAGGGATTGCGACGGAGTAGTTTTATTTTTTAAATCTATTTCTGCAATTTTGGCAGTCAGTTCATCTATAGTCTTAATCCTTAACTTCTTAGCACGTGATCCAAGTTGGATAAAAATGCCCCGCATGAAAGATTTGTGAGCATTCCACACCACCGCCGGGTCAGCCACCGATCCAATGTTGTCAGAGAAAAAATCAGCCAATTTTTGGTTAAGAAATGAAGTATTAGTCGGATTTTGCATTAAATAGTTATTACTACGCCATAAGTATGAATTTTGTCTAGAAGTGCTATTAGCCAATTTAATACTAACGGGTGCATGGTCCGACCAAGTAATGGTGTGGATGCGAGATTCCAATATGTTTTGCAACAACCACTTGTCAGACAAGAACAAGTCAATCCTGGAATAGGTGTTGTGACGGGCAGAAAGGAACGTGTAATCCCTCTCCGCCGCGTGACAACACCTCCATATATCAAACAGATCATTTTCCTTAAAAAAAGAGCCCAATGATGGGGATAGCCTTTTAGAACTGGATGAAGAATCAATAGTCACATCAGGAACCAAGTTAAAATCTCCACATATTAGCAGATGACCTTTCTGTACCTCTTGAATTTTTTGAACTACAGACTTAAGGAATTTCAATTGACCGTGGTTCGGTGCATAGATAGTGGCAATAGTATATAGGACATTATCCAGCATACAAACCAAAATAATATATCTCCCTTCAGGGTCAGTAGTGCAGGATAATAACTGAAAAGATAAAGTGTCTCGGACAGCAATTAGGACTCCTCTCTGTTTCTTGGAAAAATTAGCTTTGAAGATGTGTGGAAAGGACTTATGACAGCATTGAGGGGTTGCTCCTTGGACAAAGTGTGTCTCTTGTACGCAAAGTACATCACAATTATGAGATATTGCAGTTTTCCACAGCGAATTTCTTTTGGCCGGGTGATTCAACCCTTTCACATTTAACGTTAGAAAGTTAATAGACATTTCAACGATTTATATAAGTATTTGTTACGTGACAAGAAAAAAAAAACACTCACTATAATATATCACCACTGCGTAAACAAAATAAAATAAACAGAAAAGAAACAAGACCAAAAGAAAGAGAAAAAAAAAAAAAAAAAAAATACAAAGATGAGATAAGTAGCAGCAACAAGGTGTAAAGGCAAAATAGAACTAGAAGAAATACTACTTAACAAAGCTAGTTGTGCTTTCTAGAGGAAAAAAAATAAAATAATATATATATATATATATATATATATATATATATATATATATATATCCCACAGCCGTGGGATAGTGAACAAAGTAACGATAAGTGTAGCAAAATAACAAGTGTCGGGTATAATAAACAGACCGACAATAATGGTGGGTATTGTTCAAAACAGCAAAAAGAAGCAAGACAAGTATCCAGGGGATATTGTTGCAATGGAAAGCATTAGAGACAAAAAATAATTATCTGTTGTGTCATTCTGCAAAAGGGGTATGATATTCTGTGCTTCTTCCTTTCTCTAGACGAACTCCTTCCATAGCTTTCCTTTCTTCATTAGTCATTTCAGGGGTTATGCCCCATGAGTAAAGCAGTCGCAGTCCATCTAGGGGATTAGAGATAGCGGTAGTTGTCCCATTGTATGTTATTAGCAGTGTAGCAGGATGTCTCCATTTATATGGAATTTTACGTTTGTTCAACGATATTGTGGTAGATTTTAATTGTCTCCTCATATTCAAAGTATAACGTGATAAATCCGTATATATATGGATCTCTTTATAAGGTGCAGGAAGCTCCGGCTGTGATCTAGCCCTGGCCAATAATTTCTCTTTAGTAGGGAAAAAATGGATTTTCATGAGAATGTCACGCGGGATGGATGCATCTAGATGTTTAGGCTTTGGGATGCGGTGTATGCGATCTATCATTCTTTCAATAGGGGAAATGTCTGGTAGTAAAGTTGCGATCATATCGATTGCAAATTTTTGGAGGTCAGCCTGAGCAATAGACTCCGGTACCCCTCTCAGTTTGAGATTTTCCCTTCTAGAACGATCCTCCAAATCCGCGATTTTTGCACGCATCCAATCCGCATCTTCCATACGCTCTTTACATGCACCCACCAAGTCATTTACTGTATGAGCCTGTTCCTCCATTTTGTTTTCCACATGACGAATTCTCTCTCCAAAGCCTTTCATCCCAACACTGAAGTTATTAAACATAGCTGAAATATTTACCATGAGAGAAGATTGGAGAGATAAAAGCATATCCTTCATGGTTGTATCAAGGACCGGTTGGCCTGAAGTAGGATAGTTGGCAATGGGAGAAGCCATTTTGAGGCCCACTAGATCAGGGCATAGTGACATCGTGCTATTGACTGGGGCCTGGTCAGAATAATCATATCGCATTTTAGTTTTAGCCGGGCTTCGGGAGGATGGACTGTGAGGAGAAGAGATCCCCGCATTTAATATGTGAGGTTCAGATTCCCACAGATCTAGAATCTCATCTGGGAGATCAATGTATGAGGAGGCTTGTTTTACCTCAGAGCTGCGGGCGCCATCTTGTAACTGAACTTCTGCTGAGGTTGACATGTTAGATCTGTCAGTAAGCTGTAGATGGCGATTTTCTTTATTCCTTTTGCGGGACTGCATCGGGTGTCGTCCCCCCGTCTAGGGTATACAATTTAGACGTCCACACGATCGATATAACGATCTTTTTGCCGATAATTCCCCGGATTCCAGTCAGAGCTGTCTGCTTAGGCGTCCATCAGGATCGCACGCAAGCCACGCCCCCCCGTACCTGTCATTTTCAATATATGATAGTTTTATTGCAGGCATTTCTAAAAAAAAAAAAAAAAAACTACGTAACACTTGTTGGCACTTTCATTGCCTCATTTATTATTCCAGGCATGGTGATTTTTTTTTTTTTATTTAACTGGTTGCCGAATGCCCGCCGTCCTATTACTGTGGGAAGTCGGCACGCCTGGGCGAGAGCCCGTAGCTCTACATCGGCTACTTTGCGGCCACTTGCAGCCGGCGGGTACGATCGCCACCGGGCACACGCGATCGCTCGGTACAGAGCGAGGACCTGGAGCTATGTGTGTAAACACACAGCTCCCGGTCCTGTCAACGGGGGAAACATTGATCTTCTGTTCATACAATGTATGAACAGAAGATCAGTGATTTCCCCTAGTGAGGCCACCCCCCCCATACAGTTAGAACACACCCAGGAACACACTTAACCCCTTCCCCGCCCCTTGTGTTAACCCCTTCACTGCCAATGGCATTTTTATAGTAATCCAATGCATTTTTATAGCACTGATCGCTATAAAAATGCCAATGGTCCCAAAAATGTGTCAAAAGTGTCCGAAGTGTCCGCCATAATGTCGCAGTCCTGAAAAAAAGGCTGATCGTCGCCATTACTAGTAAAAAAATAAAATATTAATAAAAATGCCATAAAACTACCCCCTATTTTGTAAACGCTATAACTTTTGCGCAAACCAATTAATAAACGCTAATTGCATTTTTTTTAATGAAAACTATGTAGAAGAATATGTATCGGCCTTAATCGCAGAGATGATCAAATACCACCAAAAGAAAGCTCTATTTGTGGGAAAAAAAGGACGCCAATTTTGTTTGGGAGCCACGTCGCACGACTGCACAATTGTAAGTTAAAGCGACGCAGTGCCGAATTACAAAAAGTGCTCTGGTCATTGGGCAGCAATATGGTCCGGGGGTTAAGTGGTTAATATAATATACATGGGCTTTGTGGATTATTATTAATGATAACTGTATACTGTACTTCAATATGGCCGTTTGGCTGTATCGCAGGGTACCTGCAAATCGCATGTGGTTTCTCATTGATTTCTATTATGTCCCTCATTTTTGGCGTGTTTTCAGAAAATTTACCAAAAATGTACTACATAATAGAAGTTTATGAGAAACCACATGAAAACCGCAGGTACCCTGCTCTACACCTGTGCTGCGGCCAAACTGCAGTATTGAAGTGTCATGGACCATGAGATATTAAAGTGTTTCTACGTGAAATCCTAATTCATGTATTGCAGAAGATGAGACATTGTGGAGTACATATTGCAAGAGATACTGGAAGTGGCTTAATTTGTCCTGACTAGGTCACTAGGAGAATGACCATTCAATGCTTGGCTCCGACTAGTGAAATAAGTGGAGTCGGGCTTGTGAGAGACATTTTATTGTCCAGTGTGTAGAGGTGTTAATTGTTGTTCTGATTGCTTCATTGTAGTAATTACCCCCCTGGGGGCTTCTGTCTCAACACACATATTCAGGCTATTCAAGCTTTGGGACCAATCTCTGCTGAGACATTTTGAAGTCCTCATTTGCATGCAAGAGGACCTGAGTGAAACCACAAATGTACTTTACAATTGACCAATAGAAAAGCGGTTGTTGGGGGCGGGATGTTCCAAATTCTGTATAAAAGTGTGCTGTGTACTCACTCTGGAGACACACTTACTGTATATACTTGAGTATAAGCCGACCCGAATATAAGCCGAGGCACCTAATTTTACCACAAAAAATTGGAAAAATTATTGACTCGAGTATAAGCCTAGGGTGGGAAATGCAGCAGCTACTGTAAGTGGAAGAGGGTCAACAATGCCCATCTGCTGCTTCACTGTGCCCATCTGCATGTGCCCATTTCACACTGCAACGTAGCCCAAGGTGAATCGCACAGCAAAACATGCATTTAAAAATTGCACTAAACTTGTCACCCCAAAAGGAGCAGTAGCTTCTTTTGGGTGGCAAACGCTCATAGTGCAGCCTATTAAAGTGAATGGGCTGCCCTCTGCTAAACATTCGAAAACACATGTAAATGTAAATCACACTTTTAAAACTATAAGCAAAAATGCTTGTTCCAACAACGTGATATCTGCACAGGGCCTCAAGCAAAATGACAACAAACTAATATTTTGTTTGTTTGCTCATCACTAGCTAAAAGCGTTCACTTTATTTTGTTGCTTTTCTTTCATTGTGCATTAAAGGGGTTGTAAAGGTTTGTTTTTTATTTTCTAAATAGGTTCCTTTAAGCTAGTGCATTGTTGGTTCACTTACCTTTTCCTTCAATTTCCCTTCTAAATGTTTTTTTTTCTTTGTGTTTTTTTTGTCTGAATTTCTCACTTCCTGTTCCTCCTCAGTAAGCTGTTTTGGCTGAATAACCACCGCTCAGATGATGGTGGCAAGCTTACTGAGGAAAAACAGGAAGTGAGACATTCAGGGAAATGGAAGGAAAATGTAAGTGAACCAACAATGCACTAGCTTAAAGGAAATAAAAAATAATTAACAAACATTTCCAACCCCTTTAACCACTTAAAACCCGGGTCCAAAATGCAGGTAAATGACCAGGCCCCTTTTTGCGATTCGGCACTGCGTCGCTTTAACTGACAATTGCGCGGTCGTGCAACGTGGCTCCCAAAGAAAATTTGCGTTCTTTTTTTCCCACAAATAGAGCTTTCTTTTGGTGGTATTTGATCACCTCTGCGATTTTTATTTTTTGCGCTATATACAAAAATAGAGCGACATTTTTGAAAAAAAAACAATATTTTTTACTTTTTGTTATAAGAAAAATCAAATAAACTAAATTTTAGTCAAACATTTAGGCCAAAATTTATTTAGCCACATTTCTTTAGTAAAAAAAAAAAATCGCAATAAAAAAAAAAGTAGCTACCTAGCGGGAACAGCGACACTAATACAGCGATCAGAAAAATTATTGCTTAGTGACGCTGGCAATAGGGAGTGAAAGGGTTAAATAGGGCGGTGATCAAGGGGTTAAAACTTTATTAGGGGGGGTACGGGGGGCTACCCTGAACCTAACACTGACTGCCTGTCACACTGACACTAACTGCAGTGATCATACATATAATCACTGCATTCAGTGACACTGTGACAGGAGGGAGGGGGTCGGGGGGTGATCGCAAGGGGTTAATGTGCCTACATGTCCTGGTGTCAGTGTAGTGTTGTGCACACTTACTGTGAGATGTGATCTCTCCTCAGCGGTGGTTGAAAAAAACAACGAGGGAGAGATCACATCACTTCCTCCTTCCTGTGTTTACACAGGAGGAGGAAGTGACAGGGCGGGGGGGGGGGGGCGCGCGCATTGGCTGGGAGCGATCGTGAGGGGGCGGACAAAGCCACAGAGACCGTCGCATGTACCGTGGTGGGGGGCCCGATCGGACCCCCGACCCGCATCAAGGCAGGGACGTACAGGTAAGCCAATGTGCCTGTACGTGCCATTCTGCCGACGTAAATGTACATGCGGCGGTCCGCAAGCGGTTAAGTATGTAAATAATTAAAGTGTACTTATAGCCAAACCTGACTCAGGTCTGATTTTTTTCCTGTCTGTATCTTGGCTAAGAAGATTCACCCCTTTATGTATCTTGGTGACCACTGTCATCAGGACAAAAAGTGATAGGTAATCTTAAATTTTACAGTAGTCACCAGTACATAAAGTAAGGGTAAATATTTCTGTTTCAGTAAAAACTATCTAAGGGAAGAAGAGGGGGATCTCCACTGTTCGGAGGGATTTCCTCTCACTTCCTGTTATCTCTCTGAGGCAGGAAGTGATAGAGCTCCCTGACAGCAACAGATTTGTGTGTGACTATCTTGTTTACTTTGGGAGCCACAGCCGCTCTGAATAATGTGTCCTGGTTTCAGTCTGCCTAAAACCCAAACACCTGATTCAAAACCCAGACTGTCTGGGTGAATCTCGAACAGGTGGCAAACCTAGGAAATGAAGGAAAATCTCCTCAACAGGACACAGACGGAAAAAATTATAATAATCTGAAGGCAGGAAATAAGATAAAAAAAAATATCTAACAGGAAGCAGAGTAAAAATTGAAACTAATAGCTGGGGAATTCCTTAAATGAATTTAGGGAAATTCAGGGAAATTCCTAAAACAGATAAAAGTTGTTTATAGATGAATATTTACCACAAACTGTAGAATGCAACTAGCATTAAGTCCTAATGACAATAAAATATCCACCTTTTTTATGGTTTATTTAAATAATTTGTGATGTAAGTCATTATATGGCCTAAGGAGAGCAAAGGGTGTTTCGCCCTTTTTTCCACTGAGTTGCACTAGACTGTCATCAGGGACTGATGCAATATACTAAACACAGTATCACTATGTAACAGGTTTGCAAATTGCAGTGAGGAATGTGTGTTTTGCCAACATACTATATAGATAGCACTCAGTGCTTTGTGTAAACATGTTGTGTAGTCAGACTCACAAAAGGAATGTCTAGCTTATGACGTGATCATTCAGCCTATGACAAAATGGATCTCTATACCAGCTTGTACTAAGTATAGAATAGTTGTTTTCAGCACTGGAATAATGGTAGTTTATTATTTAAAGGATCACTAAAGGAATTTTTTTTTTAAGCTAAATAGCTTCCTTTACCTTACTGCTGTCCTGGTTTCATGTCCTCATTGTTCGTTTTTGCTTTGAAGTTGCTGTAATTCTGCTCTGATCTCCACACTTCCTGCTTGTCTGGCTCCTTATGAAAAATCTCATGGCAGCTTTTCACTGTGGTCCAAGCTGTCATTACTGTGTGTCTAAAACAGATTAATTTCAAAAACAAAACACTGCCCTGTATTTGTTTGTTTTTGTTCTGTGTGTCTCTTTACTTCACAGAAACATGAAACCAGTTTAAAAATGATACTAAACTGCTGGCACATTATATGATTGATTTTTATCTATTTTTAATCATTTTTAAAAGGAATCAGTTAACTATTATGTCTCTATACCCTGTAAACAGTCATTTCAGCAAAACATTTTTTCTCCTATAGTGACCCTTTAAAGTGGATCTATAAAATCTTGTACATTGTACATTTCCAAATAGTATTTTAATTATTTCTACGTGCTCTTATTGATCTGAACAGTAGAGTTTTGTAAACTTACTTTGTGAAGATACCAACACATTTAGGGCCGTTTCACACTACCACGCTGCAGTTTGGCTATTGTGTGCCATGTTTTTGGCATGTTATTTGAAACACACACACACACACACACACACACACACTGGTGTTCTGTCAGATATGGTGACCTGTCATAATTGTTAACAGAAGTAACGTTCCATCATCGCCATCTTGCCACACCCCGCACTCCTCCACAGTAACGATACACCGAGAAGGGGGCAAGCGGACATCTTGTTACACCCATTGGAGTTATGCATTTTACAGTTATTTTTAACATTAAACAGAGCTTACAGTGGGGATCAAAAGTTTGGGCACCCCAGGTAAAAATGTATAATAATTTGCATAACGAAGCCAAGGAAAGATGGAAAAATCTCCAAAAGGCATCAAATTACAGATTAGGCAGTCTTATAATAAGCCAAAAAAGTTAGATTTTATTTCCATCATTTAGACCTTCAAAATGACAGAAAACAAAAAAATTGCGTCTGCAAAAGTTTGTGCACCCTGCAGAATTTATAGCATGCACTGCCCCCTTTGCAAAGCTGAGACCTGCCAGTGTTATGGATTGTTCTCAATTATCATCTGGGAAGACCAGGTGATGTCAATCTCAAAGGTTTTAAATGCCCAGACTCATCTGACCTTGACCCAACAATCATGGGTTCTTCTAAGCCATGGGTCCTCAAACTACGGCCCTCCAGCTGTCCAGCTGTTCAGGAACTACAATTCCCATCATGCCCTAGTCATGTCTGTGAATGTCAGAGTTTTCCAATGCCTCATGGGACTTGTAGTTCCGCAACAGCTGGAGGGCCGTAGTTTGAGGATCCCTGTTCTAAGCAGTTGTCTAGAAAACTGAAAATAGTTGACGGTCACAAAGCTGGAGAAGGCTATAAGAAGATAGCAAAGCATTTTCAGATGTCAATATCCTATGATCGGAATGTAATTAAGAAATGGCAGTTGGGCGATGAAGCGCTGTACGTGAGGCGCGCACGCCGAGGGAGGGGCTGAACCCGCGCCACGAACCATCCGGAGCCTCGGGGAAGGAGGACGCTGAAGGCTCCATAGTGTGGAGACGGCATGCATGCCTGAGCGTGAGGCGGCGTTGCTGTGACGAATCCGCCCGGCGTCCTGCTTTCCATTATGGGACCAGCCCCGACCCTTGCACCCCACGGAGCCATCTAACGGTCTGATCGAAAGTGCACAGCGAGACCGCCGCACAGGAGGTAATGCCAAGTTTCCGGCGACAGATCGAATGGTAACATCCCCTACCCCACGGACCCCGCAGCGCTCCCGGACCATGCTATGCTGAGCTGCGCTACAATTATGGCAGGTAAAACCCACCTAATATCTACCTAATCACGGGAGCCTGAGGCTGGGTAAGCGAGTTCTAAATGTACATTGTTTGCATGTGATTTGGTGCACTCCCTCCTTTTTGTGTTGCGATCTGTAGTGGATTCTTTGAACACACTGACGGGTAACACCAAGCCTCAACAGACTCTGATAGCTTGGTATATAAGTGGTGGACCCCGCAGAACTAAGGGGGGTCTCACCATATTGCACCATATCTCTGTAGAAATCCTGAATTCATTTCCAGAGCGCTACCAACGCACTACCCCTTACTCAATACGGCTGTCAATATTGCCGCCCCCCAACACGCCATTATCAGGGAGGTCCTTTTGCCCCATTACACCGAGCCACCCAGTGCTATTTGCCTACATCAGTAGTAGGGGGCGTAGACCGGGCCTACTATTTCTGAGGCTCAACTAGAGAAGGAGACCACAGGTTAGACCCCGCACCTGGGAAACGCACGCAGGACCCAGGAAGCTGTGGAGCCTACCGGCGGGTCGGAGGTCAGTAGAAGCCCCAGGAGGGAATATAGTTAAAACTGGGGAAGCGAATCCGGGCAAGGAACAACCATAACCATCAGAACATGAGCAAGATAACGCGGGGCTCCGTCCCGAAAACCCCTAAGGACACCCCTACAACCAGTACCATAAAACAATATATGACTCAGGAGGGGACCACTAAAAGCCCCAGTAACACTAAAAAAACAGAGAAAACTGGGTACAGCAAAGAAAGGGGCGGGCGGAACCCATTCTCAAACCCCCGATGTCTCAATGGAAGGGGAACATGACCAAACACAAAGTACGGACGGAAGTACAGACACGCATATTCCATCTAAGGGGGAACTGGAAGTTATGCTGAGGCGACTGGAAAGCGGGGGGAGGTAGTGAAAAGGGTGGGGGGTCCCCCATGGTCCAGACAGGCGACTAGGATAGGATGGGTTGCCCCTTGGGGCTCTATAAAAAAAGCAAAGAACACATAGACAGGTAGGCAGGTATGGCTGAGTTGAAGTTTTTATCATATAATGTTAAGGGTCTTAATGCTGCTGGGAAAAGGTCCAATGTCCTAGATGAGATCAAACACTACAAGGCGGATGTAGTTTTTCTACAGGAGACACACCTTTCTAATGTTTCAAATATTAAATATATTCACCTATGATCCCAATATGGTACTACGGGGACTCTACATCCAAAAGGGCATGCGGAGTGGCTATTGGGTTTGCTAGTGGTGCAAGGTTTGTCCTTGAGGCAAGGCTGACCGACCCTGAGGGCAGATATCTATTCCTCAAGGGAAAACTCGCTAACATGGCTTGCACCCTCGCAAACATCTACGCCCCCAATGCCAACTCAATTAACTACACGGAGAGAATCCTTGGAAAGTTAAAAAACTTCTCAGAGGGCTACATGATAGTGATGGGAGATCTCAAACTATGTATGAATCCAAGGGAAGACAGTACGTCCCGGGGGAAGGTGACAACAGATGGGCAGTTGCAGAAGCTTAAAAGAAGGTTGCATGAGTGTCAGCTGGTAGATGTCTGGAGAGTATTTAACCCCAATGTACTCGATTACACGTTTTTCTCCCCTCCACATGGAACGTACTCACGATTAGATTACATATTAGCGGACCATAAGCTGCTGGAGAAGATTACGGAAACTGAGATTGGAGTAGTGACCATATCTGATCATGCACCAATTACCATGAAAATCCAGACCTTCCCACAACGGAAGCAAACTCCGGTTTGGCATTTAAATGAAAATCTGATACGAGAGGCAGGAGGGGCGCAAAGGGTGGAAGAGGAACTTAAACAATTTTTTCTCACTAATGACACGGGGGAGATATCCAGTGCTACCCTCTGGGTCTGGGAGATGCACAAAGCGTATATTAGGGGGATTTTAATCTCCGAAGGGGCGAGAAAAAAACAAGAGAGGAGTAGGAAGTGGGATTCACTAATTAATGAAATATCTCGGTTAGAACAAGAACATAAAAAATGACCCTCTAAAGAGATTTACTGCAATCTAATTATAAAAAGAGACGAACTTAAGGAAATATTAGAGAAAGATACCAAGAATAAATATAACTGTATTGCTAGAGAGAGGTATCTTTGGGAAGATAAACCCAGTAATCACTTAGCAAAAATGGCCCACAAAAAGAAAACTTGAAACTACATAGAAAAAATTAAAAAACCAAATGGCGATTTGGCCCATTCCACCAAGGATATCGCTGCTACTTTCAGGAATTTCTACGAGGAATTGTACAAGATAAATCAGATGGGACGGCAGGGGGGTGAAAAATAAGTTAAAATACGAGACTTCCTGGATAAAGCAAGATTGCCAAAGATCGATGACATCGAAAGCTCACATATGGATAGACCCATAACAGAAGATGAAGTTAGCAGGGCTCTAAAAAACACGGCAGTAGGGAAAAGCCCGGGACCCGATGGTTCCCAGGCTCTGTAACTACTTCAATGGCTTGGGATCCACGTTTGAAACAAGTAAGGATGCTCTTTCTGCATCCATTGCGATAATACTAAAAGACCAATAGCATTATTAAACTCTAATATTAAGCTTTTTGCAAAAATACTTGCGGAGCGACTGAAAGGCGTTATGCATCTCCTAGTACACCCAGACCAGGTGGGCTTCATCCCTGGGAGGGAGGGTAAGGACAATGGCATAAGGACACTCCTATTAATCCAGAAGATAAGGCAGGATGGGTCCCCAGGTCTATTCCTGTCAGTAGATGCTGAAAAAGCATTCGACCGGGTGGACTGGGGACTCATGCTGCAGACTCTGGAAACGATGGGTCTGGGCAATAGGATGATCGCTTGGATAAAATCTTTGTACAACCGTCCTACCGCAAAAATTAAAATAAATGGAACATTATCAGAGGCCTTTGAAATGAAGAACGGAACTCGACAGGGGTGCCCATTATCGCCATTGCTCTTTATACTATCCCTGGAACCATTGTTAGCCACGATTCGGAACGATACAGATATAAACGGCGTTAGGGCAGGAAATGAGGAACATAAATTATCAGCTTTCGCTGATGACATTATTTTCTATCTTTTAAAACCACTTAGTACGATCCCTAGGTTAATGATGATCCTGCAAGAATACGGGGCCATCTCTAACTTTAAGATTAATATAACTAAATCTGAAATATTAAATATAAATCTCAATAAAATGGAAATAGGGCAGGTAAAAGAGATCTGTTCTGTCCCTTGGAGAAAAGAACTAAAATACCTGGGTATAAAACTGGCGAACTCGGACAGACAGATTTACAGAATAAATTACATCCCACTACTAAATGAGATAAAAAGAGAAGTAAAAAAAATAATAAATAAACCTGTTTCTTGGATAGGCCGCATAAATATGTTAAAAATGATAATAATACCCAAAATTTTATATAAATTCCAACTGATCCCGATAGCTCTACCCCCACAGTACCTCTGAATACTTAATTCAATACTCATGAACTATACGTGGAAAAATAAAAAACATTGCATATCCCTATCAATCCTGAAACAAGATAAGCAATATGGGGGACTAGCAGTGCCCGACATTAGGAAATACCACCAAGCAGCCGTTTTGTCACGGGTGGTGGAATGGGTCAGGAATAGAACAGGGAAAAGATGGGTGCAATTAGAATTGACACAAGCTAACGTAATTTTGGGCAATATTATTTGGATTCCTAGCACTAGATAGAAACACTTTTCAATTGACATGAGAAACTTTGAGAATGTGGGATAGGGCACTAACACAAACAGACAAAAAATATAATTCTCCACTACTAAATTTAAAAGAAAACCCGTATTTTGCACCGGGGGAAAAAAAATGGGGGGGGGGGGAATTGGATAAGATTAGAAAAAATACACCTGGGAGATATAATCAAGGACGGAAAAATTAGGACATATGAGGAGCTGAAATACAAAACAGACACTTGGGAACTCAATAAGTGGCGTTATATCCAGCTCCACCATTTTGTCCAACACCTCCCCAAGCCACTACGGACGATGGAGGAGCTGACTCCACTTAAGAAAATTTGTCACCTCAAGGACTTAAAGGGCATGGTCTCAAAACTTTACAAGATATTGGTTAGGGGGGATACACAGGGGGAATCCCCATTTGTACAGAAATGGGAAAGGGAATTAGGATCACTTAGAGGGGGAAACACGTTTTCTAGATTAATGAAACTGACCCATTCCTCCGCCACTAACATGCGCACAGCTGAGACCAACTACAAATGTATTTCGGGCTGGTATATCACCCCTGACAAAATCCGCCATTTCAGGGGCGGCTCGTCGGCCAAGTGCTGGCGAGGATGCGTTGACAGGGGTACCATGGCGCATGTGTGGTGGGCTTGCCCGAAAATCCAGAAATTCTGGGAGGCGGTTCTGATCTGTATCAAAGAGATTACAGGCATAGAGTTAAAAAGAGATCCTTGGACCGTACTCTTCCATGGTAGTTGTGAGTGCGTCAAAAAATACAAGCAGTCATTGGTGCCACATCTATTAAATGCCGCGAAACGGCTTATTCCGAAAAACTGGCAGGTCATCGAGAGCCCACGGATTTGGGAGTGGATAGATGCAGTCGAGGAAACCTATAGGATGGAGGACCTGAAAGAAAGCATAGTGGAGAGAAGTGGGGATTTTCATGATAAATGGAGCAAGTGGAAGTTGTTTAAAAAAACATGGAACTACGCGGAGCAGTTGCGAGCATAAAGTAATATAGAGCCCCAGAGGTATCTTGAGTGAAAAATATAATCTTTCATGTAACCTTTCAAATAAATAACTAGTTTAGAGTGCCTGCCGAACCAGGGACCATGGGTGAAGGGGAGGGGGAGGAGGGACGTAATGGGGGGGGGGGGGGTCAGGGGGGAAGGAAAACTTAAGGATATTTCTTAGTTGCTGGGAAAGTGGCTGCCAGCTGATGTCAGGGTCCATGTAGGGGTTATGCGGCATCTATAGTGCCTCTATGTAACAATTATCTTTAACCACTTCCCGACGGCCGTACGAATATATGCGGCCGTCGGGCTGTCCTGAATCTCTGACAGGGCGCATATATGCGCCCTGTGCTTCTAATGGCCACTAGAGGGCGCGCGAGCACCGCCGGCGGCGCGCGTGTGGCCGCCGGCGGCGCGCGCGCGCGTGCCCGCTGCATTCCAGAGATGCCGATGCGCGTGCCCGGCGGCCGCGATGTCCGCCAGGCACTCGCAATCGGCGGTTACAGGGACAAGACATGGATCTCTGTGTGTAAACACAGAGATCCATGTCCTGTCAGGGAGTGAGGTGACCGATCTGTGTCTCTTGTACATAGGGACACAGCATCGGTTACCTCCCCCAGTCACCCCCCTCCCCCCACACAGTTAGAACACACCCAGAATACATTTAACCCCTTCCATGCCCCCCTAGTGTTAACCCCTTCACTGCCAGTCACATTTATACAGTAATCGGTGCATTTTTATAGCACTGATCGCAGTATAAATGTGAATGGCGCAAAAAATGTGTCAAAAGTGTCCGATGTGTTCACCATAACGTCGCAGTCCCAATAAAAATCGCAGATCGCCGCCATTACTAGTAAAAAAAAAAATTATAAAAATTAATAATAATTCTGTCCCCTATTTTGTATGCGCTATAACTTTTGCGCAAACCAGCCGCTTATTGCGATTTTTTTTTTTTTTTTTTACCAAAAATATGTAGAATAATACGTATCGGCCTAAACTGAGAATTTTTTTATTTTATTTTTTAAAAAATGGGCTATTTATTATAGTAACAAGTAAAAAATATTGACTTTTTTTCAAAATTGTCGCTCTTTTTTTGTTTATAGCGCAAAAAATAAAAACCGCAGAGATGATCAAATACCACCAAAAGAAAGCTCTATTTGTGGGGAAAAAAGGACGCCAATTTTGTTTGGGAGCCACGTCGCACGATCGCGCAATTGTCAGTTAAAGCGACGCAGTGCCAGAAGCTGAAATTTCACCTGGTCAGGAAGGGTTATAAGTGCCCAGTAAGGAAGTGGTTAAAAAAAAAAAAGGGATAAAACCCACAACACAATAGTAAGTACCACAGATGATGCGACGCAGTCAAACAGAGACATGTAAGCAACCTACCATGAGCAGGTCTCGGATGGTCTGATACAAGCTGATGTGGAAAAAAAAAAAAAAAGAAATGGCAGTCATCAGGAACAGTGGAAGTTAAAGCAAGATCTGGAAGACCAAGAAAAATATCAGACAGAACAGCTCGCAGGATTGTGAGAAAAGCAATTCAAAACCCAAGTTTGACTGCACGATCACTCCAGAAAGATCTGGCAGACACTGGAGTTGTGGTACACTATTCCACTATAAACAGATACTTGTACAAATATGGTCTTAATGGAAGATTCTTCAGAAGAAAACCTCTTCTACGTCCTTACTACAAAAATCAGCATTTGAACTTTGCAAATTAACATATATACAAGCCTGATGCATTTTGGAAACAAGTTCTGTGGACCGATGAGGTTAAAATATAACTTTTTGGCCAGAATGAGCAAAGGTACGTTTGGAGAAGAAAGGGCACAGAATTTAATGAAAAGAACCTCTGTTCAACTGTTAAGCATGAGGATGGATCAATCATGCTTTGGGGTTGTATTGCAGCCAGTGGCACAGGGAACATTTCACGAGTAGAAGGAAAAATGGATTCAATAAAATTTCAGCAAATTTTGGATGGTAACTTGATGCCATCTGTGAAAAAGCTGAAGTTAAAGAGAGGATGGCTTCTACAAATAGATAATGATCCTAAACACACCTCAAAATCCATGGGGGATTACATCAAGAGACTTAAACTGAAGGTTTTGCCATGGCCTTCACAATCTCCTGACCTCAACATAATTGAAAATCTATGGATAGACCTTAAAAGAGCAGTGCGTCACAGACAGCCCAGAAATCTCAAAGAACTGGAAGACTTTTGTAAGGAAGAATGGGCAAAGATACCTCAAACAAGAATAGTAAGACTCTTAGCTGGCTAGCTTACAAGCTGTGATACTTGCCAAAGGGGGCAGTACGAGATATTAACTCTGCAGGGTGCCCAAACTTTTGCAGACCCCTTTTTTGTTTTCTGTAATTTTAACCACTTGCTTACTGGGCACATAAACCCCCTTCGTGCCCAGGCGAAATTTCAGCTTCCGGCACTGCGTCGCTTTAACTGACAATTGCGCGGTCGTGCGACGTGGCACCCAAACAAAATTGGCGTCCCTTTTTTCCCCACAAATAGAGCTTTCTTTTGGTGGTATTTGATCGCCCGTGCGGTTTTTATTTTTTGCGTTATAATGAAAAAAAGAGCGACAATTTAAAAATATATATATATTTTTTACTTGTTGCTATAATAAATATCCCATTTTTTTTTTTTTTATATTTTTTTTTCTCAGTTAAGGCCGATACGTATTCTTCTACGTATTTTTGTAAAAAAAAAAAAACAAAATCACAATAAGTGACTGCTTTGCGCAAAAGTTATAGCACCTACAAAATAGGGGACATAATTATGATTTTTTTTTTTTTATATTTTTTTTTTACTAGTAATGGCGGCGATCTGCGATTTTTATTGGGACTGCGATATTGCGACGGACACATCGGACACTTTTGACACATTTTTGGCGCCATTCACATTTATACAGCGACCAGTGCTATAAAAATGCACTAATTACTGTATAAATGTGACTGGCATTGAAGGGGTTAACACTAGGGGGTGAGGAAGGGGTTAAATGTATTGCCTGGGTGTGTTCTAACTGTATGGGGGGAGGGGGGTGACTGGGGGAGGTGACCGATGCTGTCTCCCTATGTACAAGAGAAACAGCATCTGTCACCTCACTGACAGGACGTGAAGCTCTGTGTTTACACTCAGAGCTCCACGTCCCTGCTGTCTCACCGACGATCGCGTGTACCTGACGGACATCGCGGCCGCCGGGTACACGCATCGGATCCTCGGTGATGCGTCGGGACTGTTTTTCCCCGCCGCGCGCCACCCTGTGGCGCGCGCGGGGGAATTACAAGCAAATCACGTCCAAAGACGTCAACCCGGCGCCTCAGGTCTGCGCTGTTCACGTCTTTGGACGTGAAATGGTATTGAAGTGGTTAAAAGTATAAATTATGGAAAAAAAATCTAACTTTTTTTGACATATTATATGTCTAATGTCTAATCTGTAATGTGATGCCTTTTGGAGATTTTTCCATCTTTCCTTGGCTTCGTTATGCACATTAACACAAATTTTTACCTGGGGTGCCCAAACTTTCGATCCCCTCTGTATAAGGTGAAATACAGTATTTAGAAATCCGACGGACATTTAGATGTTGAATTTTAAAGGCAGCTGATCTCACAGGTTTGCTAATCTGACAGAACAACGCTGCTTTTATAATTCAACATGTAAACAGTCCGATGGATTTCCAAATAATGTATTTCACCATATATTCTCTTTTTCCTGTTAAAAATATGTGTGAAATGCGAAACTCCAGTGGGTGTAACAAGATGTCCGCTTGCCCCCTTCTCAGTGTATTGTTACTGTGGAGGAGCCGGGGTGTAGCAAGATGGCAGCGACGAAACGTCACTTTCGTTACCAATTCTGACAGGTCGCCTAATCTGACGGAACACAGGCACTAAAGATATAGCATGCAGTACGACTGATGCGCTTTCAGAAATGTGCCAAAAATGCAGGACATTAACCAGTTCCCGACAACCCTATGTACATTTACTGCGGTGGGCAGCCACTCTGTGTAAACAAGGCACATTGTTGTTCTGTCAGAGGAGAAAGTAAAAAATATTGTCTGTTTTTTTCCAAACCTTGCTGTGAAAATAAAAAGAAAAGGGCTAATTTATTACTGTATATGAAGCCTGATAGCATTAAAGTTATAAATACCATGGCTTTGGTTAGAATTTAATAAATGGGGCTCTTCATCACAAATGATATGTTTGGAATGCTGCATGTACACACTTTACTCTGACAACATAGTTACTTTGTAGCAACATGTGCCAACCACCAGCTGCCATTTTGGAATGTCATCAATGTCCCATTCAGTTTCTTATGTGATGTATATATGAAGCCATTTGGACCCAAGCATTCATTTTACTATTTTCACTACATGGTGCAGGTTGTTAACTATAATGGGCTTCAAAAAGTATGCCCAGACACAAATTAATTTTAGAGTATGGAAAGATTATTACCTCTGCTTTAAAGAGAGGTATGGGCAAACTTTCTTTTGCCATACTGCTCTTTTGGAACATATTATTAATGTACTGCTGTGAACCAGAGTGAGCCGGGCACTGGCGTAGCCTGAGGGGGGGCAGGGGGGGCGTTGCACCGGGTGAATTCATTTAGGGGGGCACCCCGCCAGTGGATTGTGTGTGTGTCACTCTTCTATTAATAATTTGTTTTTTCCGATCGTGACACTGTCAGCCCCCATGTTCAGTCTCGACATGGCCCGCCGGCGTGCTGTGATTGGGTCGATGCAGCTCCCCCGCGGCAGGTCACCCTAGCAGGTGAGGACCGGACGGTGACAGTGAGACATGTGTGGCAGTGTCTGGTGGGGGGGGGGGCAGCCTAGTCTAGGGCTGGGGCTGGCAGTGGGCATGTGGAGTGTGGAATCAATAATCTACTCTGTAGTGTGGATACATTCCTCAGTCTTGGCTCAGACGGTAGTGGGTGGCTTATTAAAGCGGGGGTTCACCCTAAAACAAAATGTCTAACATTACATTTAGCCGAGTTGTGATAATGAAATTATGCTGACCTTTTTTATTTTCTTGCCGTACATAGCGTTTTATCTATATAGTTAATCGTGCGGGACTGGGCGTTCCTATTCACATGCTAATTGATTGACATGCTGCCCACCGGCGCATACAGCGCGTCATGACTTGCCGAAAGAAGCTGAACGTCGGGTCGGCTCTATACGGCACCTGCGCACCGACGTTCGGCTTCTTTCGGCAAGTCGTGATGCGCTGTATGCGCCGGTGGGAAGCATGACAATCAATTAGCATGTGAATAGGAACGCCCAGTCCCGCACGATTACCTACCCAGAAGCCGCGGTGAAAATATAGATAAAACGCTATGTATAAGGGGGGGGGGAATTCTGCCCCGGGCGCCCATAACTCTGGTTACTTTACTGGAGCCGGGGTTCACATTGCATCCGAATTCAACGTTCTGCAACTTCTGTGCAACTTTGAAGTTGGACCCCAGCACGACTTCTGCGTGACTTGAATGTGACTTATTTGATAGAAGTCAATGCAAGTCGTACCAAAGTAGGACCAAAAGTAGTGCAGGAACCAATTAGAAAAGTTTCATTGCACAGATTGGGGTCCAACTTCTGATGCTACAGGTACTCCAAAGTCGGAGTAATTTCCGCATCAGAGTGAACTGGGCCTTACCTGATAGCGAGCTATTGCCAGCTAGGGGGCAGAGCTTTGTCAAGTTCAAGAACGATCCTCATGATATTGTCAGGATCCACCCATCTGTCTGATTAACAGCTGGCTCCACTTTTCAGCATGTGGCTCAGAGCTAGGGCCAGCCACACCTGCCCTTTCTCTAGCCCAGCACTCCAGTAAATGCTGGATGAGAAGAGCAGGGTGCAGCACATTAGCTGACTAATCAAAGGTCATGTGATCCATCAGTTTGTGGCCTTAGAGCCAGAGTGGGACAACTGCCATGTCATACAGATGCTGGAGGTGGGTATGTATGTTTGTTTCATTTATATACCCCATAATGCCATTTGGGGCTCCGTTCAAGAGGTTTGCCCTTATTTTTTCTGTAATGATGACGACAGAAAGTAAGGGAAAATCTGAAAATCTACAACAAGGACACATGCAGCAAAAACATGTTCACAGGGGTTCTAGCTTTCCACTACACTGGTAGTACATTGATTTTTTTATTTTCAGTAATGTTGTTGGAGATTTTTCTTTGCTTCCTGTCTGGTGAGGCTGGTTCCTCTGCAACAGTATGAATATGGAAAGGCTTTATGACTTTTGCATTCTATCTATAATTAAAAAAAAAATAAAAATGTTGGTCGGACATACACTTTATGTAAGAAGAGACAAGTTAAAAAAAAGGGTTCTCTTCATTATAAATGATATGTGTGGAACGCATAATAATGTACACACTTTACTCTTACAACATGGTTACTTTGTAGCAACATGTGACAACCGCCAGCTGCCATTTTGGAATGCCATCAATGTTCCAGACACTGGTTTGGTGGCATTTGGTATATCTATATAGTGTGTGTGTGTGTGTGTATATATATATATATATAAAAACACCAGCAGAGTATTTTATTGATTATTATATGTAAATCTGTAAACAGATTTCACACTTGCTTTGTGTTTTGTTTTTTTGCGAATAAAGGATTAGCTCTAATACGTCCAAGGTAATAAAGTACCATTATCCTAATCCCATAAATAATGATTCTATAGTTAGTCCAAAACTGGTCTGACAAGGGAACACATTCTGTCATATGCAATAAGATCACGTCATACGTTGGACATTCTTTTGTAAGCCAAGACTGACTACACAACATGTTTACACAGTGCAGGGATGTTCTCAGTTGGCATCCTTATGAGGCCAGGCTAGTAATTTGTGCATATTCACATAGCAATGGGAGCGTGAGTTGTATTTTACTGTGGTTTTAATCAAAATTTTAGTAAACAGTTACATGATTAAATATAAAAAAATCAAAATGTAAAATCATTACATTCAATTCTGTACTGAATTGTAATTATTTCCAGTCAACTCCTGCTTGTAAACTTACTTTGTATTCAGACATTTATTTTTTAATTCTGCACTGACTGTCTTTAAAATTGCCCCAGCTTCTGTTCAAATCCAATCCGGGAACAAAACTGGGGACAGACTTGTTCCGGGGACAGTGTCCTCAATCTGGGGACTGTCCCCTGAAACCGGGGTTGTCTGGTAACCCCACATTAAATGCTCATTATAGGCTCTCCTTTCCCCTTTACTAGCTTCACCTCACTGCTCCTTCCTCATCTACAGTTGGTACTAAAAATAATTGGTTTTGGTTACCTGCGGAATAGTATCATCACACTGTCTTTAATGTGACAGTGCCTGAGGCCTAGCGGTTGACTGCTAGGCCTAATTGCTATCACAGGTGCAGAGGTAAGGTGTGCCTCTGTATCCAGAAGTGCCAGGAACCGTAACTGCCTGCAGATGAGACATAAGTATAAGGGGGTTGGGGGGGCCTTTTGCAGGGACACTGTTACTTTGCCAGGCATGAACAAGGTGCAGGGCCGTCTTTACCATAGGGCAAACAGGGGCAGCTGCCCAGGGCCCTGTCACTGTTGGGGGCCCAAAGCAGAGCCGCCCCGTTAAGCCCCTGTGCTTCCCACAAATCAGCGCTGAAAATCATCAGCGGCACACAGTACTGCTTCCCTTCCCAGTGTTTTAAAATGTACAGCACCCCTGGCTTCCCTTAAGACGTGCACTTCTCCCTTCCTGCCACAGGGTGCTGCTTGTATATAAAAGTGAATTAGAATGTGATTTTATGGCATCCCCAGTTTGCTCTTCCCGAGGCTGACTTCTATTTCATGTCCTGCACTCCAAGGTATGTCACTGTTTGCTATATTATAAATAGAAGATTTCTGTAGAGTGTGCCCAAAGTCTTTATAATATTTGATGATTCACTGCAGGCCTGGTCAGTGTTTTAAAAAGTTCCTGTATTTTACGCATGGCATGGCATGGGGTCACAGCACCGTCTGTCCATTCTGCTTTAGCACCATGGGACCTCAGGCCATGCCATGTGTAAAATACAGGAACTCTTTAAATCACAGACCAGACCTGCAGTCCAGGCTGAGTAAGGCCTCAGAGCACATGGCATTACTGTCTGTATTTAACTGCTTGATGGGCTTATTTTGGGCCTGGCTGGTTCACATGTATGTGTTTTGGCAGGCCACATTTGAATGGGCCACCATGCCCGCGTTTCCTGCAAAGAAAAGCACATGCCTCATGTCACGCTTTAAAAAACACAGTGCGTTTGTGTGTGCAAGAACTGCAGGTAAGTAGCATGGTACAAAAGCAGAATGGATTTCAATGGATTTCAAGGCAACTGTATTTTTAAAATTCTGAATGCACCTTTTTTCTGCAGGAAACAAAGACATGGCAGCCCATTCAAATCAATGGGCTGCTGTGCCTGCACAAATGAGGGCCGCCAAAACACATACATGTGAACCAGCCAGGCCCAAAATAGGCTGGAGGGGGGCCCAAATTTTTTTTTGCCCAGGGCCCAAACCATATTAAAGACGGCCCTGACAAGGTGGCAGTCTGTCCTTAAATACAACCACCTGGAATCCCTTTCACATCAGTATTTTAACTGGGAATTAGCAGCACAGAAGGCTAATCAGACTGTGAATGTGACAAATATTCACTAGCTTGTAGACTAACAGAAAAGGGTGCAGAGATAACCTCATCAGTGAGCTGCTGTCCTTTCACTATCCAATGTGAGAATAAAATTGATTATGCAAAAATAATAATAATAATAATAATAATAATTATATATATATAAGAAGGCCAGTATGGTGGCCTGAGTTTATGGGAGGAGCCCGGAGGGTATTTAAGCAGCCCACTCACACATGCTCTTTGTCGGTTCAGTGTGCAGTACTACACTTCACTGGGCCGACTCTTCCCAGCTCACCTCATGTCCGTGAGTCTGCGCATTCAATCGCATTCGACATCGCAATCGCTTTGTGGCTTCTCCCTTCATGGTCTTCGCCGGCGGTTCCCGCTTACTGTCGCAGGTAGGATTCAAACCTTTTCGTATCTTGTGCAATCTTGCAATTCGTTATGCTTTCTATCCTGCACCCCTTTTGGAATAAAAAATCTGCCTCTGAGTTATTGTTGCTCATGTTCCAACATCATTTGGCTCAGGCGTAGTACATTTGTAACTTCCTTCTGCCAAACATACGATTCATTTGTAAATCCATTTGGAGATTAGCATGTGTTTGTATGGGTTCTTTGGCAGATTGAGGTGGTAATTGGACTCACATGGTGCCTTGTCTGCACTTGATTAGCCTGGGGGGATGGGTGGTTGGTAGGTGTTCGGTTTCAAAGCAAGGGGTAGCATACACTCTATAACCAAATCGTATCAGATTCGTTCAATACTCCTTACTACCGATTCGTATCGAATTTGTTTCATGCATTTTTACAACCGTTTTGTATCAGATACATTGCATGCTTTCTACCGTTGTCATTCATTGTTCCCCCATGCCGTGTGTTTTTTAGTTCCCGCAGCAGAACTTACGAATTGTTTGTTCACGGTTCTTCTCTCTCATTTATTTACCAAAGTTATTGCCTGTGCGTCATGCATGGCGCCACACCACACTCTTCGGATGTGTTGCACATCCACTCCAGTCCAAAGCAAACCCAGTCGCACGTTCACTGTCCCAGGTAGGATTCGTTAGCTTGTTTGTCATGTCAAATTCGTGGCCACTCATGGTGTCACCCGTACCATATGTTTGGTTCCCGCAGTGGAGCTTACAAAGCATTGATACGCACTTCTCGTGTTCTATTTTCTACACCAAACCTCATTGTTTTGCCCCATGCACGGCATCACGCTACACCTTCCCGACATGTTTTCACTCCAGCCACAGTCCGCCGCAAACTCACTTGCATGGCCCACTGTCGCAAGTAAGATTTGTTATTACATTCTTTATGTCCTATCAATTTGCTACCATTCGTTGTCTCCCATATCGTTCATTAGTGGCCCGTATGGAACCACGAGTCAAACAGGCGTTGTCCTTCTACCTTATACTGCTTTCTTAAGGTACAAACAAACCAGGTGTTTCTATCCTTTCTCAGTAACCCAATTCTTATTGATTGAGACCTTGCAACCATGCAAATCATCTCAGCAGCCTGACACCCTTGTTAAGACCCTTGCAACACATGACCTTTACAAAACGCAAAATAAAAAAATAAATAAATAAACGCAAAAAAAATAAATAAAAACCTTTGCCACCACGCAATCTCAGCCCCTTGGCAACCTGACACCTGTTGAGACCGTTGCAACTACGCAAAATCGTCTCAGCAGCCTGACACCCTTGTTGAGACCCTTGCAAACGCAATATCGTCCCAGCAGCCCTCACACTCATTGAGATCCTTGCAACCACGCAAAATCATCTCAGCAGCCTAACACCCTTGTTAAGACCCTTGCAACACATGACCTTTACAAAACGCAAAATAAAATAAAAAATAAATAAATATAAAAACGCAAAAAAAAATAAAAAAATAAAAAAATGAATAAAACCTTTGCCACCACGCAATCTCAGCCCCTTGGCAACCTGACACCTGTTGAGACCGTTGCAACCACGCAAAATCGTCTCAGCAGCCTGACACCTTTGTTAAGACCCTTGCAAACGCAATATCGTCTCAGCAGCCCTCACACTCATTGACATCCTTGCAACCACTCGTATATCGCCTCAGCAGCCTGACACCCTTAAGACCCTTACAACACATGACCTTTACAAAAGGCAAAAAAAAAAGATATATAAAAAAGCAAAATTAAACATTAAAGTGCAAAAAAAAAACAAAAAAAAAACGTTGCCACCACACAATCTCGGCCCAGCAACCTGACACCTGTTTAGACCATTGCAACCACGCAAAATCGTCTCAGCAGCCTCACACACTTGTTGAGACCCACACTCATCGAGACCCTTGAAACCACACAAAATCATCTCAGCAGCCTGACACCCTTGTTAAGACCCTTGCAACACAAGGCCCTTACAAAAACGCAAAGAAAAAATATATATATATAAAAAAAAAAAAAAAGAAACGTTGCCACCACGCAATCTCGGCCCAGCAACCTGACACCTGTTGAGACCATTGCAACCACGCAAAATCGTCTCAGCAGCCCTACATTCATCAAGGCCCTTGCAACCACGCAAAACCGTCTCAGCAGCTTGACACCCTTGTTGAGATCCTTGCAAACGCAATACCATCTCAGCAGCCCCACATTCATGAAGGCCCTTGCAACCATGCAATACCGTCTCGGCAGCCTCACACCATTGATGAGACCCTTGCAAACGCAATACCGTCTCAGCAGCCCCACATTCATCAAGGCCCTTGCAACCACGCAATACCACGCAATACCGTCTCGGCAGCCTCACACCATTGTTGAGACCCTTGCAAACGCAATACCGTCTCAGCAGCCCCACACTCATCGAGAGCCTTGCAACCACGCAATACCGTCTCGAGCAACCTCCCACTCATCAAAGACCTTTGTGACCACGCAGTCTCGCCCCAGCAACATGGCATTCATTGAGACCCTTGCAGCCAGAAAAATGGGTGTTTTTCAGCCGCCCCTGATCTCTCCTCTATGTTATCTTACCAGTACGTCTACACAGGATCCCCAATCACTCCTCTATGTTATATTATCAGTACATGTACACAGGATCATTTATAGTAATTTCTAGGCAGTTGAGTTCAGAAACCTTCTAAAAAAATAAATAAAAAAAAATGGGTTCAGACAGATGTTCAAAGGCATGCGAAACGCCGATGCCTGTAACAGCTTGTAAACACAGCCACATGTGGTAACTCATGTTTACCAGCATTTCATTTACAGTCGTTTTTATAAAAAAAAAAAAGGGGGGAATATTGTCTTAGCAACTTGACACTCATTTGAGACCCTTGCAAAATGTAATATCATCTCAGCTACCTCACACTCTTCTAGACCTTTGCAACCACACAATCTCATCTCAGCAACCTAACACCCGTTCAGACCTTTGCAGCCATACAAAGTCGTCTTAGCAAACTGACACTCATTTGACACCATTGCAAACGCAATATCATCTCAGCAACCTGACACCCGTTCAGACCTTTGCAGCCATACATAGTCATCTCAGCAGCCCGACACTCACTTGAGACCATTGCAAACGCAACATCGTCTCAGCAACCACTCACTTGTTGAGACCCGTGCAACCACACAAGGCCATCTCAAAACAAACCTCATAATCATCGAGACCTTTGCAACCACGCAATATCGTCTCAGCAAACCAGACTGAGACCCTTGCAACCACACAATATTGTCTGCAGCAGTATAAAACACTTTGCAGCATGCACCTACGTGCAAACCCGAATACAAACTAAACTTGCAAACACACCTCAGTGACAGTCAGCCAAACAAACACACAGTGGCACCCAGTTGGCCATTCATCTTTAGTGGCACGCGGGCCACTCATCTTTTTCCTGTCTTTTTCCCTGCAGTTAGTTCAGGTTTCCATCCAGCACCAGCGAGTGCACGTTGGTCTGCGAGTGCACGTTGGTCTGCGAGTGCACGTTGGTCAGCGGGTGCACGTTGGTCGGCGGGTGCACGTTGGTCGGCGGGTGCACGTTGGTCGGCGGGTGCACGTTGGTCAGCGGGTGCACGTTGGTCAGCGAGTGCACGTTGGTCAGCGAGTGCACGTTGGTCGGCGAGTGCACGTTGGTCGGCGAGTGCACGTTGGTCAGTGAGTGCACGTATATCGTCTTGTTGAGCACCTGTGTATTGTCTTGATTTTCTCACACCAATGCAAGATCCAGTCCAAGTTCTCAAACTAGACCAAGCATCAGTAGCAGACTTAGCTATGTGGGACAACTTCCCCACCTGATAGAACAGCATTTCAATCTTCATCCCGGCAGTGTCAGCCGAGCCACCACAGGCTTTTGCGTGCATTTTTCGTCCGCCACTGGTTCTCCAAACCTTGGCCCCCAGAAATTCTCTTAAATTTCTGCTTCACCCAGTCTTCATCACGTCTCGTGCTGTACCCCATTGTGGCAGCTGCCCAGGTTTGGGGCCACACTTGAACTGGACAGACAGTGTTCTTCACCACAGACAATCAGGCCACAGCCGACTTCATCAATTAAGGTAGATCAAGCCTCTCCCCATCACGTCCTTCCTGCGCAGGCTCGCACAGCTGTCACTCCGTCACCAGTTTAATGTCTTCTGTAGTCATATTCCAGGCAAATGCAAAATCGCAGCTGATGCTCTGTCCCATTCTAACCTTATTTGTTTTTCCAGCAAGAGCCTGGAGCTGACCCAATAACCATCCCTGTCCCACCCTGGTCATTGCTGACGATGGACTGAAGTAGCATCTCACCAACTCAACCCAGCTTATTAACCACTCCTTGGCACGCAACACACTGAAGGCCTATCACACTGCTTGCTAGATGACGTCCAGCATTTCCTGTCCCTGCAGGACCCCAGTAAACTGTCAGTATTCTCGAGCCCATGCAGTCAAGTCCCTCCTACAGAGCATACAGAAGCACCAACCTGTAGTCAGTGGCAAGCGCCTACCTTTCAAGAGTGCCCTCTTTAGGCACATGTCTGAAATCCTTACTCGTTCCCCATTTAGGGCCTTGCCCAGCATAGTCATCCTAGCAGCCATCTACCAGGCTTTCTACGGTTCCCTACGACCTAGTGAATTTACAGTCAGTGGCTCCGGGAGTCAGTCACTGCTCCGACGCCACCCGACTCGCTTTCGAACCCCTACACTCTCAGTCTGCAAACGCAACAAACCAGCCCCGGGGGTTGACATCAACCTGTTTCAGAATAACAATGCCTGACGCCCAGTGACGGTGTTTGACCGACTACTGCTCCATCTACCCAGCCAATCTGATTGTAGCTCATTGCTACCCTTTCTAAACCAGCTCGCTGAGTGGCAGCCAGTTTGTCAAGCATGTCAGAATCCTAAGCAACTTGGGCTTCAAATGCCAGTCTGTTCTCAGGACATTCTTTCCGAATTAGAGCAGCCTCAACTGCCTCACAACAGGGAGCACCAGACCACGTAATCAAGATACCAGGCTGATGGGAAGTCTCCTTGTTTTGCCACATACATCCCAGATCCTCAGGAAGAAATGGCACAAGCCTTTACCAAGCTGGCTCAATAAATACAAGAAATCAATATAAGCTATTTCCCTATCTGAGTCTTTTGCCCCCCTTTTCTTGGCATACTGACCAGACCACCAAGGCACACTTCAGGTCTATTTATGTTGTAAGTCTTGTCGCGTGTTTATGTGATCCACATCACTCTCGGTCAGAGGGCCACGACCATAAATAAGAAGGCCAGTATGGTGGCCTGAGTTTATGGGAGGAGCCCGGAGGGTATTTAAGCAGCCCACTCACACATGCTCTTTGTCGGTTCAGTGTGCAGTACTACACGTCACTGGGCCGACTCTTCCCAGCTCACCTCATGTCCGTGAGTCTGCGCATTCAATCGCATTCGACACCCTCCCTTTTTCAGGGCACTTCTCAGCATATCCTTCTTCAATTAACTACCCATTACTTACTTTGGGTATGCCCCCTTTTCTTGGCATACTGACCAGACCACCAAGGCACACTTCAGGTCTATTTATGTTGTAAGTCTTGTTGCGTGTTTATGTGATCCACATCACTCTCGGTCAGAGGGCCACGACCATAAATATATATATACTGTGTGTGTGCATATATATATATATATATATAAATACACACATTCAATGCAATCCTTATTTTTCCATTGAAAAAATATCATCAGCTGCTACATACAGCTAGATTATACAGTAAAACTTTGTATTGAGAGTGCAGACAAGTACCAGGCCTCTCCAGGCCTAATGGTGCCCTTTAGAGTTATGGACAGCTGACATCCTTCTATGTAGAGTGGGTTACGAGCCATGGTGGGTGCAATGCAAGGTAGATTAATGGCCGCTAGACACTTCTTGAATGCAAAGAGATTTCTTGTCTCTTAAAAGAGGGTTAGGGCTGGGAGACCCTTTAGAAGTTGCAAAGTTAATTGGGAGACTCTGAGATCGCTACAGGTAGACAGCCATGCAGGGAAGGGCATCCAGCAAGACACCACATCTGCACAAGCCTAGCAGCTAGATGCCCCCGGGATAGCCCTCAGGTCTCTGGCCTTGCAGCCTGGGGTAGTACAACACATGTCCACCCAAACAGCCATCCAGGTGGCACAGATCATTGATAACCTGACTCCACAAAAATAAATGGGCTCTCCCAGCAGGCCAAGGGACTCAAGAAAATCCCTGCTCATTCGCTGAGATATCCCATATACTCCTGATCTGTCCTTGCAATGCCCTTGTCTTATCTAATACCACCAGGTACCCGGCCACCTAGCGACAGAAGAGAGAAGGGCATCCATTTGAATTAGGGCAAATTTAGTTGACCTCCTAGTAATTGGCCAAGGCAACTATCACATGGCAAATAAATTTAAGAGCAACCCTGCCTAAACATCTGGCTGCTACAAGAGTAACTTGGTTTGATTTTGACTGGATAAACAAGCAATGTCTTCATATACAAGTAGCATCATGTCACATATGTGTATAAAAGAGAAGACAGGAACCTTTAAGTGTAGCAATATGGTTACATTTAATGAAGGTAAAACATTTAGCAACTCACATGGTTGATGATTAAAACAGGCACATCTAAGTATGCAAGCATCCGGAGAAAAACATAGACCATCCTTCGCACCGCCAACCATGTGATCCCTTGCTCGCTGCACTCCACGAGCGGTTCAAGCCTCACTTTCAGATCTGTGACTGACAGCGGTGAGAGAGGATGATGTATGTGGACAGCTGTATGCTTGCATACTTCGATGTGCCTCTTTCAATCATCAACCATGTGAGTTGCTAAATGTTGTACCTTCATAAAATAAAATATATTGCTACACTTAGAGACGCATCTCTTCTCTTTTTTACTCTGTGGCTCCTGCTGGATTTTGCTTCTAATCTCCTTGTGAAGGTTGCCATTTGTGGATGGGCATTTTATAGTTACACAACCTATCACATTACTATAATCTTTTTATATGGACTGTAAACTATAGTACTTATGAATAAATGTTTGTGGAACTAATCAACTGAGTTTCCATTATTTCTTATGGAGAAATTCGATTTGATATACGAGTGCTCTGGATTACAAGCATGTTTCCGGGAACAAATTATGCTGGCAATCCAAGGTTTTACTGTATTTCATTTCACTCAACTTTAGCATCTGAACACAACGCCACCAATGGCCTACCTGATCCACATTAAAGATATTTCTTGGGTTTGAAACCCAAATTTCAACATGACTTTCATAGGCACCAGGCTGTACTGTACTTCTATTGACTAACAGAAATGTGCGTTCTAGGTGGTAGGAAGAACCAAAGAACCAAAGAAGGTTCACTGTGCTCTGACCTTGATCATTGGGTAAAAGGGTTTCTTACCCACAAAAAACATCATTAGAAATAGCACTTCCCTCTTTCTTTTCTTTAATATACAGTGGTCCGTTTAAGAGTAACTTGGATTGAGAGCGTTTTGATTTGCGAGCAACTTTTTTTTTTTAATTCTGACTTGGTTTGCGAGTGTTGACTCGCAAGACGAGCAGAATTCAAGCTAAATAGGTCTGCAGTACCTAATTTGGCCTGAGGTACGGGGGCATAGAAGCCGAGCAGAGCCGAAAATAGACCTGCAATACCTCATTTGGCCTGAGGTACGGAGGCGCAGGAGCCAGGAAAAGCTGAACATTGGCCTGCAGTACCTCATTTGGCCTGAGGTACGGGGGCGCAGAAAATGAGCCGAAGTGTCCTCAGGCCTTTTCGGACGTTTTTTGGCGCTCTCTGGCATGCCCCACCTCTGGCTGCATTCGGTATTGCATCCCATTGAAGTCAATGCGGAACAAATTATTTTCATTTCCATTGACTTCAATGGGAAAACTCGCTTTGATATGCGAGTACTTTGGATTACGAGCATACTGCTGGAACAGATTATGCTCGTAATCCGAGGTTCAACTGTATTTGGAAAGGGTATAATAAGGGGTATAATAAGGAGTAATGGATTCTTTATCTAGAAACTTGGAGAGATAAAACCTATAAATTGTATGTGACTTGATATACGTAAATGAAAAAAAGTGAATGGAACCACAGTTAATGCAAGCTCAAAAGGCACCTATTTGCTCACATGTGAATATTTATGATTTTGTACTCTGCACCAACTTCTTTATGATGTTTTTTTGTGTCCAACAATGACATTCCTAGATTCACTTGCTTGGATTTTGCCTTTCAGGTTTGGGGTGAGGGAAAGTTCCTAGTTCACACCACAGTGTGAGTTTGGTGTTAGTTTACTTTTCCAGCCTAGAAAGGTTTAATGGCAGAATTGAAGCCCTTTAAGTTGAGGATCTTTTACAAAGCCAACAAATAAAAGGGTGTAGACCTGAAGTGACACCATTTATTGGTGATGTTAACAGATTGTAAATACAAGCCAAGAAGCTGAATTCCAGAATCAGCAAATATTGTCTAAAAACAGAGGTCATGTGTATTCTTAAGCTGGTCTTACACCAGTGTTAATTTTGTCGACTAAAACATTTTAGTCAAAAGACTAAACTGGGACCAAAACTAAAATGGCATTTAAATCAAAAGACTAATGGCGCGTAAACACAAACGTTTTTGGGTTCTAAAAAATTAAGTTTTTAAGGGTCTAGAAAAAAGTTTTTTTTCAACCCAATCATTAAACGGCCTTGCCTACACGCGATCGTAAAAAAAAAAATGCTCTAGCAAAGCGCAGTGACGTACAACACATACGACGGCACTATAAAGGGGAAGTTCCATGTGGATGGCGCCACCCTTGGGGCTGCTTTAGCTGATTTTGTGTTAGTAAAAAGACGATTCGCGCTTTTCTGTCTGTTACAGCGTGATGAATGTGCTTACTCCATTACGAATGGTAGTTTTACCAGAACGAGCGCTCCCTTCTCATAACTTGCTTCTGAGCATGTGCAGGTTTTTCACATCGTTCACGCCCACACACGACCATTTTTTACAACCTTAAAAACGTGAAAAAATTAGAGTATGTTTGAAATTTTTAATGCCCATTTTTTAGATCGTGAAAAATGCTCTGGAGCCCACACACAATCATTTTTAATGACATTAAAAAAATAAAAATAAATTTAAAACGCGAAAAACGGTCGTGTGTACGTGGCATAAGACTAAAACTAAATAGAAATTTGACTTTAAAATTAACACTGGTCTGTAGTGCTTGTTCATACCTCAATATCAAAAATAATAACATTAGATTTTTCACTCTAGCAGTATATAATAAGTTTGAAAATTGTAGAGAAATGTTAACTAATGCATTACAATTTATTTACACTGATTTGATTTTAGAGGACTAACATTAGTTTTAGTAGAGTAAAATGTACTAGAGATATTAGTCGACAAAAACGTAGGACATTTTAGTCGACTAAAATATACTGGAGATTTAATCGACTAAATACGACTAAAACTAAAACAATTGCAGAAGACTAAAATGGGACTAAAACTAAAATGTCATTTTAGTCCTAAAACTAAATCGAAATTTGCTGCCAAACTGAACACTGTCTTACACTAGTAGAATTATGTTTGAATTTTGTTGTTGTTATTTTTCTAACAGTTAAGGTGGTTTTCATTGATAAAAGTCAATTTGTTCCAAAAAAATTGAAATACATTTAAACAACATTCATCAAGTCATTGGGTGTACCTGGAATGTTCAAAAATCTACTAGTGTATGGCTAGCTTTACTTGAATCTTGTAGGTGTTGTATAAATCTTACAGATCTGTGCAGTAAGCCAACATGAAACTTTGACTTTATACTGGACCTTCCTTTAAACCACTTACCGACCACCCACTTCCAGGTAAACAAGGCAGAGCTCTGTTCTGACAGAGGGGAAGTGATAGATATTCAGAAAGTCCATCACTTCCCTTGATAAAAGCACCACGCATAGTACACACAAACACTGGCTAGGCACATATTTAACCTCTTGATCTCCCTAGCTGTATAATCCCTTCCCAGCCAGTGTCATTAGTACAGTGACAGTGCATATTTTTAGCCCTGTTTATCATATTAGTGTCACTGGTTCCCACAAAGTGTCAAAAGTGTCATTTAGTATCAGAAGGTCCATCGTAATATCACAGTCCCGCAGTCATTGATCACTGCCGGTACTAGTTTATAAAATCATTTTTCCAGTATAATATATATATATATATATATATATATATATATTGTTTTTTTCCCCCCAAAATGTATCGGTCTATTTGTTCATAGCGCAAAAATAAAAACCGCAGTAGTGATCAAATACCACCAAAAGAAAGCTCTATCTATGGGGATTTTTTTTTTTTGGTACAGTATTGCATGACCACACAATTATCAGTTAAAGTAATGCAGTGCCGTATCAGATAAAATGCTCAGGTCATGAAGGGGGAGGGGAATCTTTTCGGCGGTCAAGTGGGTAATAAAGACATCACTTTTTCTCCAGGTTTATACACATTTTAATTTGCCGCACACATATTACAATGGGCACGCACTCAAATAAGTGTGTACTAGCAATTAATGGTATGCTTGTTCGTAAGTGTGAAATTATGTACCTGAATTATGAACATACTGTATATAGTAAAACCTTGGTTTAAGAGTAACTTGGTTTGAGAGCGTTTTGCAAGACAAGCAAAATGTTTTAATAGATTTTGCCTTGATATACAAGCGATGTCTTGATATAAGAGTAGCGTCATGTCACAACTGGGTATAAAAGAGGAGAGGAGCATCTAAGGCCGCGTACACACGAAAAGACCGGTCCGATGAAACTGGCCTTAAGGTCAGTTTCATCGGACCAAATTGATCGTGTGCGCGGCCCATCAGACCGTTGTCCATCGGACCAAAGTCACACAAAGTCACATGGAACAAAGCCATCCTGCTACTGGATAGAATTACATTGATATATTGCATAGATCAATCATAGAAAAATAGCAAGGGTTGCTCATCAGAGTTTTTTTCTTTTAATGTACACTGTAATACATAAGTGTGGATAAGGAAATACTTAATATTAAAACTCGATATTGGTACCAAAAAAGTCCCTAACAAATTTCAACTACATGCACATTTACCCATGTTTTATCCCTTTAAAAATGCTTTTGCTTAAAGGGGTGTTCCAGCCAAATTTAGTGTTTATTAAAAGTCAGCAGCTACAAAAAGTGTAGCTGCTGGCTTTTAATAAACACACACTCACCGTAGACATGTGCACAACAAAAATTTTCGTATTTTTTTGTTCCGTTTTGTCTCGTTCCGTAGATTCGTAAAGATTCGTAACTTCGTAAGATTCAAGTTTTCCTATTCGGACCCGTTCGTATTTTGTAAGACGCAAGTTTTCCTATTCGGATCCGTTCGCATTTTCGTAACAGTTTTATTTTCGTTTATACTGAATGATTCGTAATTCTGTCTACTTTATGTTCGTTAATTCGAAATTCGTAATTTTGTTAGATAATAATTTTCGTTTAATGGATTCGTAAATTTGTACTTTCGTAAATACATAGCAACACACGGCTAATCCACATTAAGATATGCTTTCTCTTAAGCCCCGTACACGGTCTGAATTTTTGCCAACAAGGTGACTCAGCACAAAAGAGATAAGCTGATTGGCTAAGATATTAAGTAAGATACATCACTTACTAACTACACTGCCCATTCGAAAGAACGTTACAACTTACAAGTACACAAATTTACGAACAGACAAAGAAACAGATTTACAAAACACACAAATGAAAATACAAACATACGAATGAAAATACTAACAGACAAAGGATTTAAAATGCGGAATGCAAATCGTTCGTTATAGATGTAATTTTCGTTGTTTCGTATTTTAGTAAGATTGTCCATTCGTACTTTCGTATTTTCGTTTGTTCGTTATTTTGCTTATTCGTAATTCCGTAATTTTCGTATTTTGGGTCTTTCAGCTATTCGGATGTTCGAATTGATACGAATGTACGAATACTAACAAATTCGTATGAAAATCCATTCGTTACGAACGGGAACGCACATATCTACTCACCTGCTCCACGATCCAGCGACACGCCGGCCGGGGGTCCGCTCCTCTCCCCCCTCCCCGGCCGGTGTCTTCATCCTAAGTGTGGGCACCCGACCGTGACAGCCTTCGGCTTCACGGCCGGGCACCCACTGCGCATGCGCGAGCAGTGATGCGCTCTCCTATTGGACAGGCGATCGCATGGGACCTGTCATGTGTCCCATGCGATCGCCTACAGGGAGGGGCTGGTGTAGGCGAATAAGCTTAATCGCCTAACCAGCCCCTCGGCAGAAGGAGGAAGTGGGACAGGAAGTCCCACTCCTCCTGAAGCCCCCACTCCCCCCCCAAAAAAATTACATGCCAAATGTGGCATGTAAGGGGGTGTGGAGTGGGATTAGCGGAAGTTCCATTTTTGGGTGGAACTCCACTTTAAGTTCAAAACAATTTGCTGGATATCCTTATGGGACAAGATTAGGCAGAAGTGAGAAAACTCCCAGGCCATAGCTATTGAGTCAGCTGCCTGTCCCCTCCCCCCATGCTCCTCTGTCATCCCCCCTGCTCCTCTGGTCCTCCCCCTGCTTCTTTGTTCCCCCCAGGTGAGCGCTGCGGGGAGGAAGAGACAGAGGAGCGGAGGGGGTGGCAGTCCGCTGTCACTGAAGCCAGCCCACTGAGCCATCGGCCCACCGGGAAACTCCCTGTAGTCCCAATGGCCAGTCCATCCCTGGACGAAGGCAAATCCATGCCTCGATATCACATGTAAACAATTGATGTCAGTTCTGGTTTCAGATCCACCATTAACTAGCCAGTACAGGAGACACATTCAACCAAGGTCTATTAGACCCCTAATGTCTCCATAAAGAGTACCTGTCATCTGCCCAATGCTATCACATAGGGGTTTGTTAACGCAGGTGCATGCAATTTTAGGCGCGTTTGGGATCTATTTACTCAATGCAACCTCATCCTTTATATTTTATTCAAAAATAGGTATTATATGGAGCACTAAAATTCATTCGATTATATTTTTTCCTGAAAAGCTGCGTTTAATAAACAGTTGCGCAAAAATTATGTGACATAAACATTTGCAACTATCAACCTTTCTATTCTACAGGGTCTCTGCTTTCAAAAAATATATAATGTTCTGGGGGTTTAAGTAATTTTATTGCCAAAAATTAAGGTTTTTACATGTATGCGACAAAAAAAAAAAAATTGCTCTGGAGCGAAACTTGATAAGGCTGATGCTGAAGGACTTTGCCTGAGAATCTGTACTAATGCCTGCATGTGATTTGGAATATCATGCCCCCTTATCCCTGAATGAATGAATGAATGAATGAAAAACGTATATAGTGCATTGCTAAAGAGCCGATGCATGTACCTGGCGGCCGTGATGTCCGTCGGATACATGCGATCGGCGGGAACACGAGCAGATGACAGCAGGGACGTGGAGCTCTGTGTGTAAACACAGAGCTCCACGTGCTGTCAGAGGAGAGGAGACCGATCTGTGTCCCTTGTACATAGGGACACAGCATCGGTTACCTCCCCCAGTCACCCCCTCCCCCCACACAGTTAGAACACACCCAGGATACACATTTAACCCCTTTCTCACCCCCTAGTGTTAACCCCTTCCCTGCCAGCCACATTTATACAGTAATTAGTGCATTTTTATAGCACTGATCGCTGTAAAAATGTGAATGGTCCCAAATATGTGTCAAAAGTGTCCGATATGTCCGCCGCAATATCACAGTCCCAATAAAAATTGCAGATCGCCGCCATTACTAGTAAAAAAAAAAATAATAAAAAAAAATAATAATTCTGTTCCCCATTTTGTAGGCGCTATAACTTATTGCGATTTTTATTTTATTTTTTGTACAAAAATACATCAAAAAATACGTATCGGCCTTAACTGAGGAAAATTGGGATATTTATTATAGCAACAAATAAAAAAAATATATATATTTTTTTAAATTGTCGCATTTTTTTTGTTTATAGCGCAAAAAATAAAAACCGCAGAGGTGATCAAATACCACCAAAATAAAGCTCTATTTGTGGGGAAAAAAGGACGTCAATTTTGTTTGGGAGCCACGTTGCACGACCGCGCAAATGTCAGTTAAAGCGACGCAGTGCCGGAAGCTGAAATTTCGCCTGGGCACGAAGGGGGCCCAGTAAGCAAGTGGTTATAGAGATGCTGATTTAATTTTCCATCAGGACTTGGCACCTGCCCACACTGACAAAAGTTCCAATACCTGGTTTAATAATCATGGTATCACTGTGCTTGATTAACCAGCAAACTCGCCTGACCTAAACCCCAATAGAGAATCTGTGGGATATTGTCAAGAGGAAGATGAGAGACACCAGACCAAAGGATGCAGATGAGCTTAAAGGCGTACTGTACATGGGCATACTTTTCAGTAAACCAACATTTCTGTATTAAAAATACTTTTTTTTTGGTCTTATGTAATATTTAAATTTTCTGAGATAATGAATTTGGGGTTTCCACTAGCTGTAAGCCATAATCCTCAAAAAACAAAACAAAAAAAATGGGGGTTATTTACAAGTGCAAAGTGCACTGAAAGTAGACTTGAAAGTGCAGTCGCTGTAGATCTGAGGGGTAGATCTGAAATGAGGGGAAGCTCTGCTGATTTTATTATCCAATCATGTGCAAGTTAAAATGCTGTTTTTTCTTTTCCTTTTATGTCCCCCTCGGATCAACAGCGACTTCATTTTCTAAGTGCACTTTGCTCTTGTAGTTTGCACTTGTAGTGCAAAGTGAATTTGCCATTCGTAAATAACCCCCTCTGTGTTTGACTTTTTGAATTGAATTACTAAATATTTTAATGACATTCAAATTTTTTGAGATGCACATGTATTCCTCTAAGTGTTTAGGGATTTTAAATATGCATTTTCACAAGAAATTACACAATTATGCCTCGTTTCCACTGAGCGGATCGGTTCGGTACGGTACGCTATTGTTGGTGTTTCCATTATAAAAGCGTGGCATAAAAGCGAACCGTACCGGACCATTCTGGGTCCTGCTTCAGATGTGGGGACATAGAAAATGGAACGGTTCCATTAGGGCGGACCTACAATACATCTCACTGATTGGTGGACATGCTAGGCTTTTTTTCTAAGCCTTGTATGGTCCCGGATGGTCCGATTTGCAGTGGAAATGCTCAGCAGAATAGACCGGACCATTCTAACCCGTTCCATTCTAAACGACCCGAACCGATCCGCTCAGTGGAAACGAGGCATTAGACCCCTTACACATGAACGGACCGTCTATCCGTTTTTCTTCCATCCGTCAACGGACGAAATGCATTCCGATGGGCAAACGGATGACCAACTGTTACCATCCGTTACCTCCGCTTTTATTTGTATTCGTTTTTTTTTTTTATGTACAAGGTTACGTTGAGATCTGTGAAAACGGATATTAACTGATGTTAACGGACAATATTCAGCATCGTCCGATCTGTTAAGATCCGTTTTGAATAGGGTTGTCCCGATACCACTTTTTTTCAAGTACTCGCCGATACCGAATACCGATACTTTTTTTTTAATGTCATGTGACAGTGGCGGTATTTTTTTACAATTTTTAATTTTTTTACAGTCTTTTTTTTTTGGGGGGGGGGGGGGGGGTGAATTGTCAGTGTGTTTTTTTTATTTTTTTATTTACATTTTATTTTTATTTATTTTTAAATATATTTATTGCAATTTTTTTTTATCAGCCCTGTTGGGGGTCTTTGGTGAGATATCAGGGGTCTTAACAGACCACTGAAATCTCCCCTTTAAGACAGAGAAAAGGGACTAAGGACACAGATTCCCCAGTCCCTTTCTTAGCAGCCTTAGCTAAGAATGGAGAGATGCTCCTCTCCATTCATAAACTGAAGCATCGTAAACACAGGTTACGATGCTCAGTTATGTGAATGGACATAGTCAATCCTCACAAATTGAGGGGGGAGAGCGGCACGGACGGGATGGGGGGGAGAGAAGAGCAGCACAGACGGGGGGAGAGAAGAGCGGCACGGATGGGGGGGGGGGGGGAATAGCGATACTGGCAGGGGGGGGGAGAAGACTGCTAGGAGCAGCACGGGGGGGGGGGGGGGGGTACTCGGGGAAAGGCTCGGTATTGGTACCGATACTAGTATCGGTATCTGGACATCCTTAGTTTTGAAGAAATATTTTTTTTTTTGTTTATCTGTGAACTCAACCTATGACCCAGGCGGTAGTTGGACAATGGGAAGTACATTGGAAGTACCTCCCCAAGGAGAATATGGCCAGAGATATCCCCCAGGAGCAGCTCCTAGTCATAATCTGTTTTTCTTGCTCTCCTTTCTCCGCATATAGACAAAAATTACAAACAATGTCACGCTGTCCCAAACATTGTTGGAATCATCGCACAACGCAGATAGCACACACACAAGGACAAGGACAAAGGAAGGACACAGCAAGGACAAGTCACTCACTGAAAACTGCAATGCAGCATGGGAGGAGCAATACTTTCTGGGTAATGTCATCAAAGCCACAGAAACTGCTGTAAACGGATCGAAAGGAATGTAAAAACAAATATAAACGGGTAAGTTAATGGATGTAATCAGAACAGAAAATGGATGAAAACGGAATGGAAGACAGATAAAGACGGATGAAGCAAGGCTAAGAACTGATATGTTTTTTATGTGGCTAAACTGATGGTGCCTGTGTAAATGAGGCCTTATACATGACCCAGCAGCCTGGAGAACATACCTAATTTACGTGTCTGTGAGGCCGTGTACACACGGCAGAAAACCTCGACGGGCAGAACACATCGTTCCGCCCGTCGAGGTTCCCTGCCGGCCGTCGAAATCGGCGACCCGCCCGTCGGGAATGGCAACCGGCCATTCTTCCAGGGGGGCCGTCGAGCAAATAGAGAGCGTGCTCTCTATTTCTGCTCGACGGGCTTCTCGACGGGAAGCTCGCCGAGAGCGTACACACGGCCGAGGTCCTCGCTGGAATGCAGCTTCCAGCGAGGTTCTCGCTGGTTTCCAGCGAGAACCTCGGTCGTGTGTACGCCGCCTGAAGGTTCTCATTTACTCAGGTCATGGTATAGCTAGTAGTAAGTAGCACCTCTGCCGGGTTAGCCCCCCCCCCCATATAAAAAATGTAGACTTTTTTTTATGCAGTTTGTTAGATCTTTGTTAGATCAGGTTAGATCAATCATTGTTTGCATTAGATCTCACACAGAAGAAGCAATATTAACAGTTATATATCAGACAGGAGGCTCATATCTTGCATTATCTTTCTTTTAACCACTTAAAGACCCCCGCACGCACATATACGGCCACAACATGGCTCGTACAGGCACAAGGGCGTAAATTTACGTCCCCGCCTGAGTGCGGTTCGGGGGTCCCATCAGCGCTGCTGATGAGAGAAGACATCACAAGCAAGTGTGCACCAACACAACACTGACACACACTCACATAGGCATATTAACCCCTTGTGATCGCCCCCCCCCACCCCCCTGTCACAGTGTTACTGAATGCAGTGATTTAATCACTGCATTTAGTGTCAGTGTGACAGGCACTGTAAAAAACAGTTAGTGTTAGGTTCAGGATAGACCCCCCACCCCCCCTAATAAAGTTTTAACCCCCTGATCACCGCCCTAGTTAACCCTTTCACTCCCTATTGCCAGCGTCACTAAGCGATCATTTTTCTGATCGCTGTATTAGTGTCGCTGTTCCCGCTAGGTAGCTATTTTTTTTTATTGCGATTTTTTTTTTTTTACTAAAGACATGTGGCTAAATAAATTTTGGCCTAAATGTTTGACTAAAATTTAGTTTATTTGATTTTTTTTTAACAAAAAGTAAAAAATAGTGTTTTTTTTTTCAAAAATGTCGCTCTATTTTTGTATATAGCGCAAAAAATAAAAATCGCAGAGGTGATCAAATACCACCAAAAGAAAGCTCTATTTGTGGGAAGAAAAGGACGCAAATTTTGTTTGGGAGCCACGTCGCACGACCGCGCAATTGTCTGTTAAAGCGACGCAGTGCCGAATCGCAAAAACACCTTGGGTCATTTACCAGCGTATTGGTCCGGGTCTTAAGTGGTTAATGCTCATAGCAGAAACATTTCCATATTTTGTAATACCATAAACATTCTTTCCCATGAAGTGGTGAAAAAGAAAAGTACATTTCCCAGCAGTCCCAGCACTAGTGATAGTCACGCCTCCCGATGACCTGTATATATATGACTGCTCTGGTGTATTCCCTCCTCTTTCTTTCTGCTCATGGCTAAGATAAGTACCTGTGTTTTTGTTGTCTTTTCAGGTTTACGTGAGGTATTGGCTATCCAGTATCCTCAGGGGTTGCGGGCTACACTGTTAGTCATCCGCTTGCATCAGGGACGCGGCGCGTGTCCCAACATTCACACTGCCCCTCGGCTCTCTCTCTTTTCTCTGTCTCTCCGGGCGCCATTTTCTGCGTCTTCTCTGCGTCCTCTTCCCGCCACTTCGCGCGTTCACAGAGGGGAGAGGGCGGGTTTACCAGGAGACGCGCTTCTGTTAGGAGACGCGCCTATGTTACCGCCCTTCTTCTTCAGCTCTTCAACCAATCCCTGCGCTCTCGCGGATCTTGCGAGACTACGCCTATTTCTGTGTTCTCCCCTCCTCACTGCATCACCAGTGGCTGCCGGGCGGTGAGGAGAGTGGTACTATTAGATTATACCTCTGTACGGAGCACTTGTTAGAGAGTGGTCTGATAGATAGGTTTTTCTTAGCTGTGTTCAGTAGCGAGATTCACCCTTTCCCCCACGCCTTAACTAATACCTAGATTGTACTCACGCCATGTCAGCTCCAGGCTTAACCCCTGAGTCCCCACAATTGCTGACTGTGGCCCAGATACAGGAGCTCATTAGTAGCTCTATCCAGGCTGCCTTAGCATCTAATAATAACCCCGCCAATAATCAACATAAGGCGGTTAAAAAGGGCAAGGCCCCTTACAAACGAAAGCATCTGACTGCTTGCCTCGACTCCCCGGCAGGGGTTAGTAGAATCTATGCATGAGGCAGGACCCTCCACGGCCTGCCATCCCAGCCATCCTATCAGCGAACGATCCTTGATACACAAGGAGATTTCCCTAAATAAATTTAAAACCATCCATCGGGCTAAAGCCGATTCATTTAACGATGATTCAGATGATGAAGCATCTGAAGGATCCTTGATAGTAACTTCTAATGATTCTGAATCTGAACAAGAGGATGCTGGGCTGATGGCTACTGAGAGAGCAGCCAATCCGGAATTGCCATCCGAAATAATTCTGGACTCCCAAGGGGAACCGTTCTTTAATCCGGAACACATATCACATCCCAGATCCGGGGATTGGGCACCCCTGCCACAAGTGTCCCAATATGTGGAACACTGGACGAGAAAGATCTTAGACAGATCTAATAGAAATAAACTGAGGTCCGAATGCCCCAGACCGTTTATTCCTAAAAAAGTGGCGTTAACTCCTGAAATTGATCCGGTCCTGCTTAAGTATTTGACCAAATCAGGCAAACATACTAAAAAGGGCATAGAACGCTCTTTTAAATCGATCCAAGATCGTATCTTAGATCTCCTAGGTCCCTTTACCAAAATACTGAACTTATCCGAGCAGGCAGCCGCCACTGAAGGTTCAGTAGATCTAGTACAGTTGAGGGGTTGGGCACAGCGGGCCATTTGCCTTTTAGGCTCAGCCAACACGACCTGCGCTATTGAACGTCGCAGGTCGATTTTGATGAAACTTGACCCACAACTCTCACATTTAGCGGAGTCAGAACCAGGCCCTTCAGCAGAGGGCCTTCTCTTCGGAGACGACCTGATGAAGAACATCAATAGGTTTGTAGGTCTGTTCAATAGTTTGGACAAAGCCCAAACATCCCTAAGGAAGTCGGGCGCTATATCTAAGGTTTTTAACAGGGCCGGCAGAGGGAGAGGCCGATCTGCCGGCCGAGGCAACCACTACAGGGCCTACCCTAGGGCATCTACTCCTTCCTACTCGCCCGGGCAGCAGCAGTACTCCGTGCCGGTGGCACAACCGGCTCCATTTTTCCCTCCTAGAGGACGTCCATGGAGAGGACGAGGGGGCAGAGGCTTCCCCAGATCCCGCCCACCCTCCGGTGAGTACATCACTGAATTACCATTCTCACATACCGATAGGGGGCAGACTGAGACATTTTACCCACGTCTGGTACACGATTACAGCAGACGCTTGGATATTATCCACAGTAGCGAGTTACATCATAGACTTCATATCTCAACCGGTCATGTCGGTACACCCATACCCCATGCATTTCTCAGACCAAAATGCACGTCTCATAGACGGGGAATTACACGACCTCGTTCTAAAACAAGCAGTGATAGAAGTAGATCCTTTGTCCCCCGGTTTCGTAAGCAACCTTTTCTTAGTAAAGAAAAAGGAGGGAGGCTACCGACCGGTAATAAATTTAAGAGAATTAAACCAACACGTGACGTACCGCCACTTCAAAATGGAGGGAATTCATCTATTGAGAGACCTTCTGATCCCAGGAGATTGGCTAGTCAAAATAGATTTAAAGGATGCGTATCTCACGATACCGATGCATCCCTCTTCCTAAAGATTTCTCAGATTCCTATGGAGGGACCGTATGTGGCAGTTTACGTGCCTACCCTTCGGCCTATCATCAGCTCCATGGTGCTTCACCAAAATAATGAAACCAGTAGTGGCTGCACTACGGTGCAGAGGAGTACGCCTGATAATCTATCTGGACGATCTCCTAATTATGGCCTGCTCAAAAGCACAGGCCGATCTACACAAATGTTGGACAGTGTCCCTACTCGAGGAACTAGGTTTCCTCATCAATCACAAGAAGTCTATACTCTCCCCAGCTCAAGAGATAGAATTTTTAGGCTTCTCTGTGGACACCAGACAAGCGGTACTACGATTACCGAAATCCAAACTGGCCCTGATCCGGAAAGAGATCAGAGCAGTTTTACACAAGGGTCAGATTTCGCTGAGAATCATCTCACGCATAGTCAGACTTTTATCAGCCTCCATTTAACCACTTAAGGACCGCCTACTGCACATTTACGTCGGCAGAATGGCACGGCTGGGCACATCAACGTATATATACGTTGATTTTAGTACCCAGCCGTGGGTCGCGGGCGCGCGCCCGCGGGCGCGCTCCCGCGACCCGGTCCGAAGCTCCAGGACCGGGACCGCGGGATTCGCGGACCCGATCGCCGCTGCAGTGCGGCGATCCGTCCCTGGAGCGGAAGAACGGGGAGAGCCGTGTGTACACACGGCTTCCCCGTGCTTCTCTGTGGCTGCAGCATCGATCGCGTCATCCCTGTGATAGGGGGACGCGATCGATGACGTCACACCTACAGCCACACCCCCCTACAGTAGTAAACAACACACATAGGCACACATCCCCTACAGCGCCACCTGTGGTTAACTCCCAAACTGCAACTGTCATTTCCACAGTAAACAATGCAAATTTAAATGCATTTTTTCTGTGAAAATGACAATTGTCCCAAAAATGTGTCAAAATTGTCCGAAGTGTCCGCCATAATGTCGCAGTCACGAAAAAAATCGCTGATCGCCGCTATTAGTAGTAAAAAAAAAAAAATAATAATAAAAATGCAATAAAACTATTCCTTATTTTGTAAACGCTATAAATTTTGCGAAAACCAACCGATAAACGCTTATTGTGATTTTTTTTTACCAAAAATAGGTAGAAGAATACGTATCGGCCTAAACTGAGGAAAAAAAATGTTTTTTATATATTTTTGGGGGATTTTTATTATAGCAAAAAGTAAAAAATATTGAATTTTTTTTAAAATTGTCGCTCTATTTTTGTTTATAGCGCAAAAAATAAAAACCGCAGAGGTGATCAAATACCACCAAAAGAAAGCTCTATTTGTGGGGAAAAAAGGACGCCAATTTTGTTTGGGAGCCACGTCGCACGACCGCGCAATTGTCAGTTAAAGCGACGCAGTGCCGAATCGCAAAAAGGGGCAAGGTCCTTTGCCTGCATTTTGGTCCGGGTCTTAAGTGGTTAAGCAATATTCCCAGCTCCATTGCATTACCGGGCATTACAACGCCTCAGAACCCTCCACTTGCGACAAGGCCTCCGCTATTCGGACAAAGTCAATCTTTGTTCGGAATCGGAGGAAGAGTTGCGGTGGTGGCTTCAACATGCTGTCGAATGGAACGGCAAGACAATCTTCAGCTCTCGTCCGGACGTCATCTTGGAATCAGATGCGAGCCGACAGGGCTGGGGAGCTCGTTGTGGCCAAGTTACCACGGGAGGAACATGGTCCGTATACGAATCTTCCCTCCACATCAATGCGCTAGAATTACTGGCGGCATTCTTCGCCATCAGGAGTTTCCTCTCTCAGGGATCCAACATTTGCGTTCTCTTACGCATGGACAATGTGGCGGCGGTGCAATACATCAACCGCCTAGGGGGCACGAGATCCAAAATATTAGCGGACATCGCGTCCGAATTCTGGAACTTCTGCCTATCCCGCGACATTATCCCGGTGGCGGAATACATTCCAGGGGTGTCCAATTGTGTGGCAGACTGGAACTCCCGGTACCTGACAGATTCCAGTGACTGGACATTGGACAGGTCGGTTTTCCTGGCAATACAAGATCTTTGGGGTCCATTTCACACAGATCTTTTCGCCTCGAGACTCAACCGGCAATTACTCAGTTTCTACAGTTGGAGGCCGGACCCAGAAGCAGTAGCAGTGGACGCATTTCTTCAAATGTGGCCCGAGGGGATACATTATGCGTTTCCCCCTTTCACACTGATCACCAGGCTACTTCTTCACATAGTCAATCAGGGGACGATGGTTGCTCTGATCACTCCTTGGTGGCCGACGCAACCGTGGTTCCCTCGGATTCTGGGAATGTCGATCGACTATCCCAGACTCCGTCCCCAATCAACACATCTGTTGACGAATCCAACCAAGGGTCTACACCCGTTACTATTGGAAGGCAAACTACCCCTCCTTGCATGGTTGGTTTCGGGGTGCCGGATTCGGATACAGACTTTTCACAATCGGCTAGAGACCTCCTCGCCTTGGCCTGGGCCCCAGGGACTAGATCGGCATATCAATCTGCCTGGGGGTTATGGGTTCGTTGGTGTTATCAATGACAGATTGATCCCATTCAAGCCCCTGTCTCCTCAGTAGTAAACTACTTGGCGGAGTCTTACGATACGGGAAAAGCGTATAGCTCCCTCAATGTTTACAGATCTGCTATCTCGGCATACCATTGTCCGGTAAATTCTTTACCTATTGGCAAACATCCACTGGTATGTCGTTTACTCCGCGGCGTAAAATATAAGCGGCCTCCGCGCCCACGCTACCAGTCGACCTGGGATGTGTCCAAGGTCCTCCAGATGTTTTCCTCTTGGGAAGACAACGATCGACTTTCCTTAAAAATTCTATCCCTGAAACTTACTACGCTATTATGCCTAGTTTCCGTAAAAAGAGTCTCAGACGTGAGAGCCCTGGATATTTCCAGGCGACAATTCTCTCCAGAAGGAGTTAGATTCTCAGTGGTTCGCAGAACCAAATCTAACTTACACTCAGTTTTTTACCCTTTCTTCCAATCGCACCCTCGATTGTGCGTGGTCCGCTGTCTGCAGAGATACGAATCCAGCACAACGACTCTACGTTCTCCGGATTCCTCACAGTTACTAATCTCATATGTACAACCGCACCAACCGGTGTCTTCTGCCACTTTAGCCAGATGGGTGAGACTGGTTGATGGAGATGTCGGGTATAGATGTATCCCTCTTTGGTGGCACACTCGACCAGAGGGCGATGGCCACTAAGGGTGGTTAGTTCAGGGGGTCCCTGTCGGACCTCTTATTGGCGGCCCGACTGGTCGTCAGAGTCGACCTTTGTCGTCAATTTTACTTTAGACCAGAGAATCATGTCTCATTCTCTGTCATTACCCCTTAGGTATGGGTACAATATGCTATTTATGGGAGGCACTAGATATGGGGTATGTACATGAATCGTGCATTGTATTACATGATATATATATGTATGGCTTTGAACTTGCAAGATATGAGCCTCCTGTCTGATATATAATTCGAGATTTTCCTAGCTTGTGACGGAAAATATTAGTTATATGAAGACAGGAGGCGAGTATCTTCCCTCCCGACCCACCCTTTCACGAATATTTATTCTCTTTTCAGGATATTGAATCTACATACGGGAACCCTGTGGACGCTGATCTCGAGCCAAAGTTCCTGTTCTACTCTCCCGGTTGGAGGGATTGGCAGCTTGGTTGCCGGGGCTGAAACTTCATACCGAGCTTCCGTGGACGCTGATTTCGGGGTCCTTGTTGGGACGAAATTTCTGTTCTACTTCCGGTTGGAGTTCTTAACAGCATGGTTGCAGTAAGTCTACTAAATTCCAACATCACTACCGGATTGGCCGGCTGGCCGAAGAGCCATATTTTGAGTTCTTCCTAGGTTACCCGGTGCCGGCATTCGCTTCAAGAAAGAGGAGGGAATACATCAGAGCAGTCATATATATACAGGTCATCGGGAGGCGTGACTATCACTAGTGCTGGGACTGCTGGGAAATGTAGTTTTCTTTTTCACCACTTCATGGGAAAGAATGTTTATGGTATTACAAAATATGGAAATGTTTCTGCTATGAGCATTAAAAGAAAGATAATGCAAGATACTCGCCTCCTGTCTTCATATAACTAATATTTTCCGTCACAAGCTAGGAAAATCTCGAATTATTTGCTGGGGGGGCTAACCTGTCATCAGCCCCCCCTATCAAATTTTCTGGCCAAAAATCATTCAGGCTAATAGATATTTGTTAGATCCGGTAAGATCAAGTGGTTTTAACGTTAGATCTCACATAATTAGAGACTTATTAACCACTTAAGGACCGCCTACTGCACATATACGTCGGCAGATCACGTTGATTTTAGTACCCAGCCGTGGGTCACGGGCGCGCGCCCGCGGCGCACGCCCGTGACCCGGTCCGAAGCTCCAGGACCGGGACCGCGGGATTCACGGACCCGATCGCCGCTGCAATGCGGCGATCCGTCCCTGGAGCTGAAGAACGGGGAGAGCCGTGTGTAAACACGGCTTCCCCGTGCTTCTCTGTGGCTGCAGCATCGATCGCGTCATCCCTGTAATAGGGGGACGCGACCGATGACGTCACACCTACAGCCACACCCCCCTACAGTTGTAAACACACATACAGGGAACATTAAAAGTCACATCGCCCCCTGTGGTTAACTCCCAAACTGCAACTGTCATTTCCACAGTAAACAATGCAATTTAAATGCATTTTTTGCTGTGAAAATGACAATTGTCCCAAAAATGTGTCAAAATTGTCCGAAGTGTCCGCCATAATGTCACAGTCACGAAAAAAAAACGCTGATCGCCGCTATTAGTAGTAAAAAAAAAAAAATTAATCAAAATGCAATAAAACTATCCCTTATTTTGTAAACTCTATAAATTTTGCGAAAACCAACCGATAAACGCTTATTGCGATTTTTTTTACCAAAAATATTTTTGGGGGATATTTATTATAGCAAAAAGTAAAAAATATTGCATTTTTTTTTTAAATTGTCGCTCTATTTTTGTTATATAGCGCAAAAAATAAAAAACCGCAGAGGTGATCAAATACCACAAAGGAAAGCTCTATA